>APFE030443520.1:84152-122453 GCA_000404065.3 Pinus taeda | reverse complement strand
GTTTCAGAGTTGTAGCCAGAGACACAGATGTCCGTGAACATGCCTTCAGTTGGCAATCTGGGACACTTCCTCTAGCAGAAGACTTCAGCTTCTTGCCAACTTTGGAAGAGTTTCGAAAACAAAATTGAGAACACTTCCTCTAGCAGAAGACTCCAGCTTCTTGCCAGCTTTGGAAGAGTTCCAGGAATTGCATAAGCATTCCAGAGATGTTGGTCATCCTTAAACCATCACGGGTTGAGACTTCCCTTTTACAGGTTGAAGTTTTACCTTTTATATGGGGTGAGGCCTCCCTTTTATGGTTGAAGGTTTCCCTCTTTGAAACAATAGGATCACTTCCTCTAGCAGAAGACTTACAGCTTCTTGCCAGTTTGGAAGAGTTCCGAGAACTGCACTAAGCGTTCCAGTGTTGGTGGCTATCCTTAAACCACCGCCCTTTTTTACCAACATTTCATAGAGCACATTCAGCCTAGTGCTGCCATGCATATTGCACATTTTGTATTACAGCTCTTTTCTTGGACTCATACATAACCCTTCGGATTAAGGGGGGGAATGTTGGACACCTAATCCTAAAGGGTTAGCGTGGAAGCCGAATGGAAAAAGCAGTCCAAGAGACCTTGGGATGTGAATCCCAACGGTCACCAAATGTACTATAAATGTATATCAGATTGTTAATAAAAAATGCAATGCATGATTTATCTTTCTATTGTTCTCGCTGTCCATGTCTGTTTAACAGGTTACAAGGCTATTTAGGAAACCAAACTTAGTGGAGGGAAGGGAGGGGCAATAGAAGAGAACCAATGAAAATAGGGGAACCTCTAGAGGTTCACATATTGTAGTCCTTGCGTCCAGAGGAGATCATGGTGAGGGAGAAACACTAGAGTTTAGGATGGGACAACTGATAGAGGGAAGTCACAGAGAAGAGGCTTTTGGAGTGGACCCATTCTTGAGCAGGACACCTGGTACAAAATCCTTGATAATCATATGCTATAGCTTCACAGTAGTACTTATGTTTACTAATGGCTTTGTCGTCAAAAGTACCACCCCTCCAATGTTCTCGCTGCAGGCATTTTAGAAACCACTCAATTTGCTGTGGAAGAGTAGTGTTGTGCGGGGACAACCAGATCTAAAACCCCACCATGAGTTCCTTTAAGAAATCAACCACTTCCTTTCCAATTCATAATTTAATAACTCAATGTACATTATCCTATTCATCTTTACAATAATTTAATACAAAACATTTGTAGTAAATTGTATACAATATCTTATATTCATTTGTACAATAATTTAATACAAAATATTTGTAGTAAATTGTATACAATATCCTATTCATCTCATCAATAATTTAATACAAAATATCATAATAAATTATATACAATGGAGTTTTTTTAAGGTAGTATACAATTTTACTACTCATTCTATTTGATTAAAATATCATTCTAAGCTAAGCTATATGTAATTGTTTTTTAAACGATTACTACTATTGGTTTAAAAAATCCTATTAAGCTAAGGTAAATGTAATTTTCTAAAAACAATTGTTATGCAATTTTACTACATATTCTATTGGTCATACTAATCAATTAGCATGCAATTTTGTTATTCATTGTACTTGCTTAAAATATCATATTAAGCTAAGCTACATCATGTATCATCTCAACATTAGAGACAAATGTTACAAGTTGATAAAATGCAGGTAATCAAAGATTTTTGAATATATGCTTACCAACAAAAAAGATTTTTGAATATATGCTTACCAAAAAGATTTTTGAATATATATAAATTCCAAAATAAAACAATCACAATTAGATTTGCATGACCTACTACAGGCGCAAGCTTGTGATTGGTCGGCGAGGTAAGCCGCGGATCGGATGAGGGACAATCCTGGCCGTTCGTTGGTCAAATACAAACCGTCGGATAGATTGCCTAGCCAATATGTATTAATTAAATTGAAGCCTTCCTACTATATAAACTCTCCCGCTGAAGTATCTACATTGTATCTTTGCCTTATTATTCCATTGGCTTTCTGAGAGCAGGAAAGGAGAGAATAGTTGTATCGGGAAAATGGAGAGTTCAGGAAAGGGCAGCGGAAAGGGAGGAAGGAAAGGAGCAGGCTCCAGGAAGAAGTCTGTGAGTAGAACTGCGAAGGCCGGACTGCAGTTCCCGGTGGGGAGGATCGCCAGGTATCTCAAGAAGGGGCGCTATGCCAAGCGTGTTGGAGGCGGTGCAGCCGTCTACGTTGCCGCCGTCCTCGAATATCTTGCCGCCGAGGTGTTGGAATTGGCCGGAAACGCTGCCCGGGACAATAAGAAGACCCGAATCATACCCCGCCACATTCAGCTGGCGGTGAGAAACGACGACGAATTGGGGAAACTTTTGGGGAAGGTGACCATCGCTAGTGGTGGAGTGCTACCAAATATTCATCAGGTGCTCCTCCCCAAGAAGGTCGCCGAGAAAGCGGAGAAGGCTTCTGTGCCAAAGTCTCCCAAGAAGTAAAAAATTATGATCATCCCTCGGTTTCTTCGAATTAATTGAAAACAATTAATGGTGTTTTATTAACACCACCACTTTTATCGGGGTCGTTTTGTTTAACTACAGAAAGGGCAATTATTTGTTAATTATAGCTCTAGAATGAGGGCTTGGTGGGAGTTTTTGTTAAACTGACCGCGATAACCATTTGTTGAGATCGTAGATGAGCAGAATTTAGTCGTTTGTTACCAGTCTCATTTGGAAGACACTGATAATGTTTTTAGTTTGTTTATTTATCTTGTTGGGGTATCATATATATGCTATGAATCTCACATTCATTGCAGCGAAAGTTTAACTGACATGGTTATTTCTGGCCCAAAAAATGGGGGAAAGTGCAAAGGAGGCATGATGTTGTATATTATTGTGTAGATGACGTTAGTTAGTTGAGCATCAAGAGAATGATTTGCAAAATATGGTCTCAGATTTCAAATTATTCGGGAGAATTTTATTATATTGATCAGGGGAGGGCTTGTCTTTACTGTGAAAGAAATGATAATAACATTCTTTCCATGGAGTTTCCGAATCAGGTTCGGGATTAGAAACGTGTCTAAATTTCTGAGACTGGAAGTTTTTACATCAGTGGGGTTTTGGAACCAGGTTTGAGATGAATAATGTGTCGAGGTCAAACTGTCGAGGAGAACTTTATCATATTGATCAGGAGAACTAACTATAAAAGAAAATCTAGAAGCTTTTACATCAATGAGGTTTCAGTACCAGGCATTGGGATAAAAAATGCGTCTAGGTTATAGATGTTTGCTTTCGTTTATTTGAAAAACATTTTTGGTCAGGTAATAAACTTGCGATTACATACCGTTGTGCTCTGTGAATACACCTGTACGTATATATAAAATACAATGCAAAATTGAATACTTAAGCATTTATCTCATTCATTGCGATTTAGTCAAATGTGAAAATTATTTTAGCACATGTAAACAGCTTCAGTATATACTATCATGTTCAGTGTAGCTTTTCGTTGGTTGAAAATGGATGTAGGATTTCAAAATGATTTGGTTTATTATTGGATTTGAATAAGTTGATTTAATGGGGCATCTGCCCTATTGTTGGTTCGAGCTTAGTAACGAGGTTATTTGTATAAACTCATGTAAAAAATTACACATATATACCAAAATATTTGAGTAGAGTTTTAGCTTACTATAAGGATATTCTCTACAAGGAAGAAAGATGCTCATGCAAGAAGATACTGCTCTATTCCCATGACTGCTGCTGTTTTGAAGGCTTTACATGTACAAAATCTTATTTTTGCATGTACAAAATCTAGTCGCCCATTTATGAACACTATCACTTTGTTCTGATTCTAATGCTTTTGTTGCCCTAGTTTTGTCAAGAGCACAGTAACACTCCAAAGCAACAAGTCTAGAGAATCCAAAGATGATTGTGGAATGCCCACAAAGAGTCCAAAGATGATTGTGGAATATCCACAGGCCACTAGGTCCCACCCTTTTTGCAAGGGCAACCTTGTTGCTTAATCATCTCTGCTCAAATAAGAAGCATAATGGCCACTTTTAGGGGTTGTTGTATAGTTGCCTAAGCATCTCTTCTCAAATAAGAAGCATAATGGCCATATTTTGGGGTAGGGGTTGTTGTATATGGTGGTTGCTTTGGGTTTGAAATAAGAAGCTTAATGGCCATATTTTGAGGTAGGGGTTGTTGTATATGGTGGTTGCTTTGGGTTTCAAATTCTTGCTTAACAAATAAATCTCAGAGGTGGTTTGATCAGAATGCCAACATTCAGCTATGACAAAATACCACAACTTGAAAGAGTAGAGTTTGATAGGGAATGAATAAGAAATTAGAGAAATAAATACTTTCCTTTATTATCTAATTATATTGTATTATCCTTGATTATCTAATTATCTAATTATCTAACAAGAGCATACATGTATAGAAGAATCTTTATAGCTAAGACCAATCTAATTATCTAACAAGAGCATACATGTATAGAAGAATCTTTATAGCTAAGACCAATCTAATTATCTAACAAGAGCATACATGTATAGAAGAATCTTTATAGCTAAGACCAATACATCGAGGAATTGATATAGAAGCAATAGCTAAGACCAATATATCTGAGAAGTGATTAGAAGCAATAATAATACATCTGAGAAGTGATTGGAAGCAATAATTTATTGATGGAAAGAGATTAACATGACACTCTGGATCTACTTAGTAATGAATATAACTTTGTGGTGGGATTTCAGGGAGGTTGACACTCAACCTGGCTTTGCCCAGTGTTCCATTATGCAAAGGAGATGCAATTAAAAAAAATGAGATACATATGAAACAAATTCTGTCATTAATTGGAGTCAGAAGCTCTTGATTAAATTCTGAAGTACAGGCTTTACAAATTCTGTCATTAATTGGAGTCAGAAGCCCTTGATTAAATTCTGAAGTACAGGCTTTACAAAATACGATTGTTCTATACTACCTCAAATATATGCAAAATGAGATGCAATTACAGGAAATGACATGAATATACGCAAAAGAGAGATGCAATTACAGGAAATGACATAAATATTTGCAAAAAGAGATACGCAATTACAGGAAATGCCAATACATTAATTGGAGTCAGAAGCCCTTGATTAAATTCTGAAGTTACAGGCTTTACAAAAATATGAGTGTTCTATACAACCTCAAATATATGCAAAATGCAAAGTTACAGGCTTTACAAAAATATGAGTGTTCTATACAACCTCAAATATATGCAAAATGCAAAAGGAGATGCAATTACAGGAAATGACATACACATACATGCAAAAAGAGATATGCAATTACAGGAAATGACATACATTAATTGGAGCCAGAAGCCCTTGATTAAATTCTTTAGTTATAGGCTTTACAAAAATACGTGGGTAAATATGAGG
This sequence comes from Pinus taeda, assembly GCA_000404065.3. NCBI lineage: Eukaryota > Viridiplantae > Streptophyta > Pinopsida > Pinales > Pinaceae > Pinus > Pinus taeda. Next base: position 117,048 of record APFE030443520.1, on the reverse strand, counting down.
GTCTTTTTGGGCTATAAAAAAGCCAACCCGTGTTTATTACAAATAAAAGAATAATGATAATCTCGAACAAACTTGAAAGAATCTGGAGATTCTGGAGTTGCTTCTTAATAATTTTACACATGATGGATGAATGAGATGCTGGAGTTGCTTCATAATTTTCCACATGATGGATGAATGTCAAAACAACTGTTTCGAGGCTTGGAATTAGCTTGTTGGGCTGCTAGAAATCTAGATTTGCTTTGGAAATCCCAACCTCTTGCTGGTTTCATGCATGGATACGAACAATTCGATCCCTGTAAATTGATCACTGTAAATCAGGAACTAACTGTTGTAAAATGCCTTGAATAGGAGATGTGGAATTGATTAATAATCTTTTGCCATCAAAATCTCACTAGTTATTTTTACGGTTTTATGACATAGGACGAGACCTAGCTTCCCCTGCAGCTGGTTGCGGCCGCCGGCCAGTCTCGGCTCTCAGGCCCCCTCTTCTGCGCGCGTGGCGTTCTGAGTTGGTTTCCCGTAGGTATCTGCCTGCCGGACCTATGGCTGACCTCACAACAAAGCCTTGCAGAGACCTTCATGGAGCCCAGCGGGGGCTCTGCTTCCACTCACCCCTCACCCATACCCTTCCTCGAGAGATTGCGGCGTTCAAAGCCTTGGTAGCTGCTAGCTCGAAACGCCCTCTCTCAGCTAGCCAGCGGAAATTTGTCAAGAAGCTTGATTCCATCCCGACAGTTGCCCTACCTGAAGAAGAAATTGGGCTCCCTAGATCAAAGAAGGGTCAAAAGTTATTCCGTAGGCAAAGGATTCTATGTGTTCGTCTTCGAGAGCTCGGATGACAGAAGCCTAATCTTTAAAAATGACCCTTATTTTATGGGACAGTAGGGGTTGTATCTAAATAAATGGTCTCCGGATTTCGACCTCTCTCAGGACGTGCCCTCAGCTGTTCCAGTATGGGTGCGACTTCCCCATCTGCCTTTACACTGCTGGAATTAAAAAACTTTGTAGGTCATAGGCAATGCATTAGGAAAGTATATAGATCAAGCAGTAAGGAAAGATCAGTACTCATGCGCCAGAATCTGTGTAGAAGTGGAACTTGAGGAGAGTCTACCCGAAGCAATAAAGCTTTCGGTGGCCGGTTGGACTCACGTGCAGGAATTGGATTACGAACAGCTTCCATTCAAGTGCAGATATTGTCATGAACATGGGCACTTTGCAAAGAACTGCAAGAAAAAGATCGAGGAACAGGCAACAAAAACAAGTGAGGACCAGTGGACTATAGTTCAAAAAACCGTTCGGCAAAAAAAAGGAAATGGCAAAGGCAGCGTGCCAGAAGCTCCAAGCGGTTCCAAGCCTAACCAAGATAAGGAAGCAACTCAGAAAGGAGTAGAAAACACTCAAGCTATCCCATCTACCTCGACTCAGGTAAATCTAGAGCATGTAGCAGATCCATCCCCCATCAAAGAGGGGGAAGAAGCACCACAGGTTGAGACTGCGCAACGAAGCCCCTCCAGCCCCTCATATGCTGATGTAACAAGGAAAAAACTAGAAGAAAGCTCGGGATCTTCAGAAGACGAAACCTTTGAGCGACCTACTAAAAAAGCAGGAAGGAAATCTCATAAAGAGCTAAGGGAAGAGGAGGCCGAGCGACTCAAAGTCCAAGGAAGCCAGGCCACCATAGAAATGACCATGGGAAGAAACACTAGACCAAGGCCTTCCAAGGGAGGCCATACCCCTTTCCTTAAGTAAATGATGAAACTCGTCTCTTGGAATTGCAGAGGGCTGGGGAACACATCCAAAGCCGAAGCAGTCATGGACCTTTTGAAAATAGAACCCACAGATATCCTCATGCTCTAAGAGACGAAGATAGAAGGGGGTGCTCTTGTTGATATCAACAAAACAAAATGGAAGAAAAGAGCAGGCAAAGCAGTTAGTTCAAGGGGATCCTCTGGAGGGCTGGCAACTCTCTGGACCGAAGACCTATTTCAGTTAAAAAAGTCCCATGAAACCCAGCACTGGATCTTCACGGAGTTGTTACACTGTACAAGTAAGTTGACCATCTCTTTGTTTAATCTATATGTTCCTGTTACATACTTTGAAAAATGAGATTGCTGGAAATCCCTCTCAGCGTATCTTGAACAGCGTAATCTAGATAACATTATCATAGCAAGCGACCTGATAAATGATAAAGCTCCCGGTCTAGACGGCTTTACAATACACTTCTATAAAGTATGCTGGAACATCATCAAAACTGATCTCCAAAAAATGATTAAAGGCTTCATGAGAAAAGCAAAGATTGGAGGAGGCACCAACTCCACTTATTTAGTCTTAATTCCCAAAGAATCTAATCCGGAATCTTTTACAAGATTCAGACCTATATCGTTATGCAATGCATCATATAAGATTTTGGCTAAACTTCTTGCAAATAGGATCAAACCCCTATTAAAAAGATTGATCTCCAGCCCCCAGGGAGGATTATTAAAAAGATTGATCTCCAGCCCCTAGGGAGGGAGGATTTGTGGAAGGTAGGCACATTCTTGATAATGTTATACAGGTACAGGAGACAATCCACTCTAGCAAACAGAGAAACGAGAAAGGTATGGTGATAAAGTTAGATATGGCAAACACGTTTGACAGAGTAAATCACCCCTTCCTCAAAGTTCTCAGTGCCTTTGGTTTCTCACCTCATTTTGTCCATCTTTTAAAAGCCTGTATTGAAAATCCCTGGATTGCCCCTCTAGTCAATGGATGCCCTTCCATGTTCTTTCAAGCACAGAGAGGCATCAGGCAGGGATTCTTTTAGTAGGAAACTTTCATCTGAAACATCTGCTGGCACTCTCCCCGGCCTCAAACCCTCCCCTGGCGTAGTTCCTTTGAACCATGCCCTTTTTGCAGATGATTCTCTTCTACTTGGAGGCGCATCTTCCATAATTGCCAAAGGTTTTGATACAGTTCTCAAGAGTTACTGCAGGGTCTCTGGAGCGCAGGTCAACAAAAACAAGAGTGAAATTTACACCTGGAATATCGATAATCAAGAGCTAACAGGAATTTCAAATGCCTTGGGGTTCAGAGGCCACACCCAATGGGATCGATTCAAATATCTAGGTCTACCGATCACAAATGGTCCGAACAGAAGGTCACTCTGGTCAGACATTATTTGCAAAATAAAATTAAAAAATAGCATCATGGGGCGGCTTCTGGCTATCTAAAGGAGGCAAAGCCATTTTAATAAAAGCTCTATTATCAGCGTTACCAGTCTATCAGGGTGCATTTTTACTAGCTCCCAGAAATGTCATGGAGCAGATCTTTCTTGTGGCAAGGTGGGAAAGGAAACGAAAGGAAGATGCATCTTGTCAATTGGGATTTGATTAAAAGGCCAACAACAGAAGGAGGCCTACAGATCCGTGACCCATCTCTAGTTAACCTTGAGCTCGGAGGCAAACTCTTGTGGAAATTGGTTAACGACCCCAAGCATCGGACCAGCGTCATCTTGTTGACTAAATACGCCCAGAATTCGTCTCTCAGCAACCTACAATCCGAGCCTCCTGTCAACAGTACGCATGTTTGGGCACTTTGTTGCAAAAGCGGCTCCTTTTTCAAAAAATCGCTCAACAAAATACCAGGTAATGGCAAGAGAACTAATCTGTGGAAGGATCGGATTATGGGAGGCGAACCACTGGAACAGAGATGAAATAAAAGATATCAGAGTATGGATGATTGACGCTGGCATTAATAGGCTATGTGATATCTTAGTATGGGACCACCTTGGAGAGTGGGTTGGGTGGAACCTCCACGATGCACTTCGCTGGCTATCCGCACAGAGAAACCATCTAATTGAGCTTCTGAAGAGTCGAAGCCAGAGAATCGACACATAAAAGATCGCTGGGCATGGGGACAGGTAGGCGTATACACCACAGTAGCCGGCTACAAGGTCCTTCAGGGATCAAGGAATAACAAACATAATCCAGCCTTTTGGGAGCGAGTTTGGGACAGTCTCGCCCTCCCAAAAGTTAATTTTTTCTTTTGGACATTGATGCACAACAAAATCTTAACAGGGGACAATTTGGAGAAGAGGAACATAGCTGGGCCTCACAGGTGTGCGCTATGTAGAAACAACAAAGAAACAGCGCAACATTTATCTCTGGAATGCCATTTTGCTAAAGAAACGTGGAGCCTCATCTTACAGGGATTACAGATTCCGTCATTTCCCCAGTGTTCTGTTGATGACCTTTTTGCTGAATGGAATAACCAATATCCGCAAAGAATTCCCATAAAATCCTTCTGGAACAAAGTTTGGACAGCCATTCCAAAATTTGTTTGCTGGCAGATTTGGTTGGCCCGCAACGATCAGATTTTCAATGGGCATCAACTCTCCCCTTTCCAGGTTGCAGCTAAAGCCAAAGCCTTCCTTTTGGAATCCGCACAACAGCAATATCATAAAGAGGATCCACTTTTACTATCTGAAGAAAGGAGTTGGCTATGCTCCCTGGAGCCTGCTCTTCGAAAATCTCCTCCCACACCCCAATCAGCAAATCCGGAATGGCGCAGAAGAGACCAAGAGGATGTCTTCTCAACCTGGTGGAGATCCAAAAAGTTAACCACTATCTTCTTCGACGGGGCCTCCAAAGGAAACCCCGGAACTGCTGGTGCAGGAGGTATCATTTATTCCCCAGATGGGATACTAAAAGATTGTTTTAGCTGGAGTTTAGGACAGAAATCCAATAACCAAGCTGAGATTTATGGTCTCCTCAAAGCCTGCCAAATAGTAAGAGAACAGGGTATTAAAGAGCTGCAAGTTTTTGGAGATTCAGAGATACTAATTAAGAAATTGAATACGAAAGAGCCTTTTAGTAATGCCGCTTTAAACAAAGTCCTGGGCAAATTAAAAAGAGTGCTGCAACATTTCAACAGCTATAAGTTCTACCACATCCTCAGAAACTTGAACGGGGAAGCTGATCAAATGGCGAATAAAGGATGCTCTCTACCGAAAGGACAGCTGGTAGTAAATGGTAACATCTTCCTCCAGATACCATAAAATCGATGTATTCCAAAATCTGAAGCAGAAGGCTGCTCACTTTGTAATCGGGGCTGCCATGGCAAAGTCCCCTCTTTTTTCTCCACATAAATAAAATATATAATCGTTTCAGTTAAAAAAAAAAATCTCACCACTAGTTGTATGACTTCTCCAAAATGATGAATTGATCATTGAATATAACTTTCATCAAGATTAACCTTCCATTTATACGGTCATTTGATCAATTTTGTGACGAAGCTACTGTCATCAATATTAACCTTCCATTTATGCTCTGTCATTTGCTCAATTTTGTGGCTTTAAGAAGCTATTGTTACCAAGATTAACCAAAATAATGCTAGATTTGTTTTGATTGAAATACTATTTTTTCTCCTTGAATTCTGGGTCAATTTTTTTGGAATGTTGATTTTTTTGTTGACAGATGTCTTATCTTTGAAATGCTCTACAATGCTTTTGTTAGACTAGTGCACGCTGCAACATGGACATCACCAAAAATATATGCAGTTCTCCTATGTATGATTTCTATTTCTGAAAACATAGGCACATAGCGGTCATGCCAGTAGATTAATCTTTGCACACAATTACTGTCTTAGAAAAGAATGCTATTAGCTAGACCGCTTCGCTATGAATCGTGCTCATACTTGAAAAACCCTCCGCGCTCTTGAAACTACCTTCTTGTACAAAATCTCGCATATTCCAAGCACCCATAAAAGTGAAAAAAGTCAATCTGCTGATACTACCCTTATTGGCACCGACAATCTGGAGGTGGAATATTGATGAGAGGGCCCTGTTTATCATTGATTGCAACTTCCCTTCCTGCATTGTTTCGTTGAATTGAAGAATCCTGATGGTATCCTGACAATTATTCTACAAGAAGAGAGCAAGGTAGATCCTGTCCATGAAATTAATCTTTCACTTCAAATCAATCCAACTGCAATTTATCATGTAGCTCGTTCTATAAATAACTTGTAGGTTCTGATGTAAAATCTGTGTGTTCAATTCGTCATCCAGAAGTTCCAAACCCTTAGCTTTAATCTCTATCAAAAGATGTTGTGTTTCTTCCTTGAGGTCTGATTTGTGACAAATCCTGACTGATCAAATACCCATATTTTACTGAATCCAAATTAGGATCCATTCTAGTCTGCATATGTGGCAAAAACTTGTAATCCTGTCATGAACCTGAGCGATTGATTGGTTAACTTTGATGGTATATGTGGCAAAAACTTATAAATCCTGTTATGAACCTGAGACCACTACTGGTTGGCTTCGACTTGACTTGTGACTTGCGATTGATTGGTTAACTTTGATGGTATTTGTGGCATTCGACTTGACTTGTGACTTGCGATTGATTGGTTAACTTTGATGGTATTTGTGGCATTCGACTTGACTAGTGACTTGCAATTGATTGGTTATCTTTAATGGTATATGTGGCAAAAACTTACGATCCTATTATGAACCTGAGACCACAAATAGGCTAAAAAAAATGTTAAAAATTTGATGGTATATGCGGCAAAAAGCTTATAATCCTGTTATGAAGCTGAGACCTCTACTGGCTTCGACTTGGCTTGTGACTTGCGATTGATTGGTTAACTTTGATGGTATTTGTGGCATTCGACTTGACTTGGGACTTCCAATTGATTGGTTATCTTTGATGGTATATGTGGCAAAAACTTATAATCCTGTTATGAACCTGAGACCGCAGATAGGCTAAAAAATGTTAAAAAACTTATAAACGTGTTATGAACCTGAGACCACAAATAGACTAAAAAAATGTTAAAAAACTTATAATCGTGTTATGAAACTAAGACCACAAAGAGACTAAAAAATGTTTAAAAACTTATAATCCTGTTATAAACCTGAGACCACACATAGGCTCAAAAATCACGCTTTGACTCAATTTTTGCCAATAAGCCCGAGTATAAATAGGCTTATAAAAACCACAAATTTTTAACCAACTTTATAAACGGTTGTCATGTGCCCGAGAATCCAGTCAGTAAAGAGAATGAACAACAAATATAACACATCCCTTAAATTATTGGCTCAAGTTAACACTACCAAGTCAACCTTTTTCAAGGCAAGAGTGACCAAAGAAGAGGTTATTTTGATTAAAGAAAAGGAAAATGTTAAACAAATGCCACATATTTTTTAAATTATTGACTCAAGTTAACACTACCAATTTAACCTTTTTCAAAGCAAGAGTGAACAAAGAAAATATTATTTTGATTAAAGAAAAGGAAATAGAAAAAGGAATGAAAAATAAACCATTGTAACACTACCAATTTAACCTTTTTCAAAGCAAGAGTGAACAAAGAAAAGATTATTTTGATTAAAGAAAAGGAAATAGAAAAAGGAATGAAAAATAAACCATTGCTCTAAAATGATTGTAGTATATTGAATAAGGGCAATGGAGCAACATCTCCACCATCCAAAATTAAACCAATACTTTGGGGACCAATTAAACAAGTTTCCAAGCAGAAACACAAACTAAAGAGGTCTAGAAAAACATCTTTGGTTTGTCTTTTGCTATAAGAAGAAAGGCCGCAAGGTTTATGATTGTTAAAACTTTGGTGCTCGTTCCTTCTATGGGATGACAATGCACCAACTGACCACGTGGTGAAAGAAGTAGGTTGTTAGTGAAAGAACATGAATAAAAAGAGAAATTCTAAATAGCTGATGTAGTCACAAGAATATTTGTTAGAATTGCAAGTTAATTGGACATTGGGGAACCTAGTGTTGGAGGTTTCATCCAAGACATCATCCCAAGCGACTACATGGTGAAAGAAGTAGGTTGTTAGCGAAAGAAGAACATGAATAAAAAGAGAATACTAAATAGCTGATGTAGTCATAAGAATATTTGTTAGAATTGCATGTTAATTGGACATTGGGGAACCTAGTGTTGGAGGTTTCATTCAAGCACTGCACATGTAAGAGAAAAGTTTCGAGAGTCAACATTGATTTGCACATTTGTACACCAAGGACTAGAAATTACTCAAGGCAATATTCTACAAAAGACATTTCTTCAATCTTGGATGGAATTTCTACAAGGGTGATAATAATAAAAAGTGTTTGAGAAGAGAAAAACATGTTGCAACTTTGAGTTGAATGTTTTTGGAAACAAAATTTTGTCAATGGGAAGGTGTGACCTCTTATCCACATTTTATAGATTGGAAAGATTCTTCGCAAAATTTGAAGTCACATTTCTATGCCGAAGCGCCTGGGTGGCTGGGGCATTTTGAATTTGAGGAGATTTGGCCATGCATTACTGCTCAAATATTTATGGAGAGGGATATTTGGGGAAGGAACTTGGGGTATGATCATCAGGGATAAATATTTGAAGGATATTGTTTTCCTTGAATGGCTGAGTAGGGGGAGTATTGGCTACAAAACAAGGTCTGCTATTTGGCTCAACTTTGCAAAAGTTCACCACTATTTCCTTTCACTTCTTGCTTGGAAGATGGGCACATGAAACCACATTGTTACTAGACAAGACAATATTTGGGGCCTTGAAGATATTGAAAAGGTTCTAGATAGAAACATGGGCTAAACTACAAAGGCATATACTTTTGGCAACAGGTTATATCGACATGGCAGGGCAGCTGCCCTATTTGGAAACACTTCGGGAAGTTGGGATTAAATGAACCGGCTACACTGGAATGGGAAAGGCTCCATACACAGCTTTGACTCACTGGCATTTGCAGAGATTCAACTAGAGATATGATCATTTGGAGTGGAAAAATGGAGGGCAAAAATATTATGGAGGATACATATCATATTCTCTGTTGTCAGGAGGCAATACAACCTGAGGTATGTTGGTTTTTCAAATTTTGGAATACAAACATTCCTACTAAAATCACACTTTCCCTTTGGTTAGTCTGGAAAAACAAGAATTTAACGTGGGCAAATCTCCAGAAAAGAAATTGGTTTGGTCTTGGGATATGTATGCTGTGTAGGAGTGCGGAAGAAAACAACCTCTACCTGTTCATTACTTGCCCTGTTGCTACACAAATCTGGAAAAAACTTGATGCTGTATTTGGTTTTCAATTCTCACAATTTACTTGTATTTCAGATTGTCTTAAATGGTGGAGTCAATAGAGTGTTACTTGGCATTACATTGCTCCTATTCTCTTTTGGGAGATCTGGAAGATCTAGAAGTGGACAAACAACATCATTTTTGAAAATTTTAAAGAAAGCACTTCACAGGTGATGCAGCGCATCAGAAATACACTCTATTGGACTACAAATTGGTATGGGTGTTAAAAAAAACATAAACAAACATGGCCGAAGATTGAATATCCTGTGGGTTTTTTTGACGGTGCTTCTGAAAGAAGCAGATATAGATGTGGTTTCTTGATCATACATTCACCACCACTAGCTTTTTGGGTTCACTGGGGTGCGAGAAATGGCACAAAAACTAGGGCAGAAGCCATGGCATTATTGGGATTATTATGGTTCAAAAATTTCTTTAACATTCCTAAAATCCACATATATGACGATTCCAAGATCATCATTGATTACATTTGTGGCCACGCAACAATATCTCAACCCACACTCAAGGTTGGCTGCAACAAATCTCAATCCTGCGGAATACAAACAATCTCTCTATGATTCAACATAATGGCAAAGAATTCAATCACGTTGCGGATGGACTCTCAAATATAGGATTACAAGACAAGCTGGATGGTTTGCATATTGAATTAAGTTGGGGGACTTTTCTGTGGATGTCGGGGTGCTGCCACTGCGAGGATAAAAACACTTCCCCTTGATTACAATTTTGTTTTTTCTGATGAACTTGCATTTTTTTTTGCTCCTCTGTCCACTGTTTTCTCTGTTTTATCTTTCACATTATATCTTGCCTATTTTAGACTATGCTTGAAGTTCAGAGAATTATTTAGACATTTCATGAACTTTTGAATATTGTATATACCACTGACAATGGATAGACAACTATGCTATATGGTTGACTATATGTTTGTATGAATGTCGAGACCATGTCTCTTACACTAGATTCTAATTTCTGAGTTTGCGGCTGTATAGGGAGCTTCGCCATGAAGTATATCTACTTATTTTGCGAATGAATATATCACTTTTTTTTTTCATACTAATCTTATTATGAATGTATTGTATTAAATTATTAATGAGATGGAGATGGTGCGAGGGTTTTTTATTATCTAGCATTCGAAGGACATTCCATAATCAAGAAAATATATAATTAAGGTTGATAATGATAAATGAGTCAAATATTTATGGATAGATTTAATAATAAATATGAAAATATAAATAATAGTTAAACACAATTGAAATAATTAAAAATAGAAATTTAATTAATAAAGTGAAATGTGTATAGAATAAGCGATAAATTATAAAGGGAAAATATAGAATGAGATTAAAATAAACATAAATTTATCTTAGTTTTGGATGAATCAAATCTTAAGACGTTTTTTTTAGTGTGTAAAAGTCAAGGAAAAGTTTGCACCTCAAAAGATGATTCGTCTTAATTTTTTTTGTAGATCCAGAGTTGAAATGGACCTATGTTGGTTCTTAATAACACTGGCGTAACCATATAGATTAAATGACTAGTAAACTCACAACCAAACTTTTGGGATATTTATTTGCTTTTCAGTTCCATTCTTCAAGTTTGTCATCAACTTCTCCTACCCAACCTATTATATTATTTTCAAACTCTGGCAAATTATTAAAAAATATTATTATCTATGCATCATCATTAAAAAACTTTCCAATATTCAAAGTTGTGATTATTTCTCACTATATATTCATATGGTTGTAGGGTAGTTTCAAACACCACCAATGCATTTGTAGGCATCAAAACACTTACCTCATAATACATCTCACAATGCAAAAATGAAAAGAATAGCTAAATTTTATAACTTTATTTTAAATTATTACTATATTATTATTAATATAAAAATAATTAATCACTAAAGGGGTTGGATCTAATAGTGGAAAATGACGAGGTTTTCAATATTGGGCAAGGTTCAATTCCCATGGGGGCACCTTGAGGTAGTGGTAGGATGTGTGATTTTACTTAGAGAGACCTTATTAAATGGTTTCATGACCCATGTACACATAAGTGGATCAAATCCTACTCCCATATCCTCCTTTCTAAATAAGCCCAAAGGGGTTGGATCCAATGGTGGAAAGTGTGGAGTTTTTCACCATTAAGCAAGGTTCAATTCCCACGAGGGCTTTCGTGGAGCCATGGGGGTGCTTTGAGATAGTAGTGAAATGTGTGGCTGCACCTAAAGAGATCATATTAAATGGTTTCATGAGTTGTCCACACGTAAGTGGATAAAATTCCACCCCCTATTTCCTCATTTCTAAATAGTCAAATGATCTTAGTTTGAGTGGTTTGATGAATAATTCGTTTCCCCAATCGCATTGGCTTAAGTCTCCGAAAACATGTTGTAACTAGCATGTTTGTGGCATTTATGAAATAATTGTATTTGATGTAATAGTAATAGTCAATCTTAATTAAAAGGGTAAAAATGACATAGTACTTTTGAGATATATCAACCTTTGATTTATGAATACTATTAAGAATATTATATGGAAGTTAAATCTCTACCATCCACCTAATTGTTTTTTTATGACTAAATTAAAATTCTAGAAGCCCTATTCCAAAACAAACATGCCTAAGCATAATTATTTATATTTATTTGAATTTAAAATGTCTTCTTTTTCAAGGAAAAAAAGATGCAATTTTAATTATGGAAAGAATAAAATTACAATCGCATATGCTTCACACATTCTTGTGGCTTTCCTAACCCCAAAAATAAGTCCAAAACTGCAAAAAATATTCTCATCATTATGCCTAGGTCAGTCATAGCCCATAAGCACTGTCAATAGCCATTGCTGATAGAAGGTCCTTGCCAGAAAAGAATGATTGTACATAATTATTTTGTGCATAACAAAAAGTCCCATATATGCGTAAACTATAAGTTTCATCAATAAAATATTGTAGTATATGGTCGTTATAGCACCAAAAGGTGCCTCTCATATATATGCAATTTACAAAAGAATAAAACACATCTCCATATATCAAGTATTCCCCATATCCAAGATGAAAAAGGAGGAGTGGATCTAGTCACTCCCAAGGGTCAAGAAAATTTTCTGTGAGTTGGCCTTCTTTGTGTTCAATAATTTTCCATATGCCCTAGTTCATTTCTAATCTAGCTTTTGAGAGAGTGTATGCTTCTGTGTTGTTTGACTTGTAGATATGATAAAATAAAATGTGAGAAAAAATTAAGTGCATGATTTATTGAAAGAGTGGTAGTAGAGTCCAATTTCTCATAATTGTTTTCTCTTCATCTAATTTATGACCACTTTTGAGTACCTATAAATATGAATTTTGGAAATCTTATGAAGAAAAGCTAGCCAAAAAAGAAGTTTGAGAGCAAAAATTTCTACATAGTTGTTTATTTTTGTCCCAATATTACAAGAAAATTTAATGAAATAATTTTTCATTTAAGAAGATAATTCCTCACCTCCTTGATGAGTGCAGGGATCAAACAACTTACAGGATTTATGGGTGCATGGAAGACGAGAAGTTTCGATGGGGGATCTAGGGTTTTCTTTGCAGTTATCATTGTCTATGGATGGAGGGCTTCACGACGACGCAAAGGAACTCGTGACCTGTCTTCATGCATGGGTTGTTTAGTTTCTATGGTTTACCTTGGCAGTGCATGCGTATATTCCCGTTTACGGTTTCAAGCTTCGGCCATTGCTCTGTGGAGGGTTTTCTCCCGTGGTCTCGTCAGTATTTCACGGTGGTTAACGTTTGAGCTTGGACTGATTGTCTTCGAGGTTTTTGTGGACAATAACAGGAGTCAGAGCTGTCGGGGGGCTTTTGACTCAGCTTCCTTGGAACAATACCCGAACTACACAATGGAGTTGTTTATGCATGGATGAGGAATTGATAGACTACTCTTCTGACACCTTGGACCCATCACAAATCTAGGTTGAAGAAAAACACGTGTGGTAGGAACGCACTAGAAATAACCTCACCACGAGATGCATAGGCAACTGTTTTTTCCTCGGTTATGGAAGACATGGATGTAACCCTACAGGGGTTAGGGGTTACACAACCGACTGCCACGATATCTGAAGGTTTCCTTAACTTGATAGAGGGAACTGATTCGCCTTTTTAAAATCTTCCATCGCCCTCTGAGTTGCTGTCCTAGGCACATGAACAACAGAGTACCGAGGAAATTCTGCGCTGCAAGTGGGTGGCAAAGGCTGGGGTGAGTGGAACGACTGTTGAAAAGTTGGGTTTTTTTGAACCAACCTTAATGCGCACACAGGGTTTCGTCCAAAGAGCTCCCACCTCCAGTTTCTGCTTCAAACATTCATACTTTGGGGTTCTTCGACGGTATCACCCGACAGGATCCAGGGCTGGAAGAGAATAGAGCCTCAGACTTGGATGAAAACCCCCAAGCAGATGAAGTACAACAAAACCTTTAAGCCCGTATAATAGAACGGGCGGGGGGAAAGATCCAAGTCTTCAAAGGTTTGGGAACACGACTGACTTCTTATTTTCGGGGTGGGTATTAGCATGGCTCAAGTGACGCTTACTGAGAGAACTGTACTGGTGGGAAGGGTCCGTGGCCGAAATTATACACCGACACGTTTAAAGAAATAGACAACTGAGGTTTGGGGTTATCTGATGGAGTAACTCCTGCGGTGCTCACCATGTCAAGGCACTGGTTTGCTCTCATTTTTCCTTAGGCGGAACCGGTGGATTGGGTTTTGATTCATTACTGGCATAGAGAGATGACATCAGTCCTGCTCAAGTGATGGTCGCCTCTCTTCGATTTGGAGAAGGAAAACATGGGGGATATACCGATTTGGGTGTGTCTTCCTGGACTTCCTTTGCAATTTTGGGCATAGGATTTTTTTAGGTAAATTGGGGATGACCTGGGTGTATATTTGGATCATGACAAATCATAATAGGAAACTGGATGCCTGGTAATTGCTAGAATATTGGTGCACTTGGACACCCGGGAGGGTTTGGTGGAGAGCTATCGACTTCAGATGGGTGAGATTATCAGGTGGAAGCTACTAGGTTATGAGGGCATTCCTTTCCGCTGCACTCAGTGCTATGAGGTCGATCACCGGTACAAAGACTGTCCTATGATAATAGGGAAACAACCGGAACCCTCGAGAACGTATGTTTTAACGACCACCCAAACGAGCGCGGAAGCAGAACCTTCTCTGGTGGTGCTCTCGGGTGTACCTTTGATGAATTGGGGGGAAACAGAGGTGGTGTCACTATAGATAGACTCCAGAACCTCAGCGACACCGATCACTAGAGAAAAATCAAGGGGATAGGAACCTTTTTCGGGTACTCTTGCTTTGTTTCACATGTTTGTCTATTATTTGGTATTGCATCATCATTTGTGTATGTTTCAGGGTCGGGCACTAGGGATAGAAATATGTGCTTCATAAACTGTCTTATGGTTTCTGCTCTTCCTTCGCCCCTCAACTCCACCTCGACCCTTCTTCTAGATCCCCTACCTATTGTCTCCAGGGAAAGCCCAATCTCCAGTGGTTCTCACCGCTACAACTTGAGATCCTTACTCATTACCAGGACCCCTTCCTTTGGCCTAGATGAGGGCCCTCTCCCATCCATACCCTTGAAGCCCCCAAGGGCAGAAAATCCCATTTATCCAAAGCTATCAGATGGCTTGGTATTTAAGTGGCATCGGGCATCCAAACTCCTATTCACTTGGTCCTTAGAGAAAAGGCAAACCCTGCAAAAGTTACCCCATGAAGTGCCTCTCTTTCAACTGCAGGGGTTTGGCCAACCCAGAGAAAAATTTGGCGCTAAAGAGGCTGTGCAGTTCGGAGTGATTGGATGTTATTTTTCTGCATGAAACTCTGGGTGATGGGGTTTCCATTAACAATGTCCTTCTGAAAATACTCCCAGTTTGGGATTTTCATTTTTTGGATGTGAGATGGAGATCGAGAGGTTGCGCCCTGGGGTTCAACAAAAAATCAATAAGAGTGGTCAATGTTTGGGGTCGGGAGGGCTTCTTGGGTGATGATCTCACCTCTATTGATATCGACATACCCCTCAAACTCTTTAACATCTATGGACCTTGTCATAACAGAGAGGTTTTTTGGGAAAGACTCCTGTAAGGTGATTTCATGCAGGCTGAAAACTTGATTATTGGAGGTGACCTAAATTTCTCATTAGGGCTTGCTGAATCCTGGGGAAACGGGGCCCAGACCGATCCCTTAACTGCTTTCTTTGAATTATTGATGGACTCCTGAACACTTAATCAACAAAGATTATGCTGATTTGGAGGAATCGAAGAACTGGGGAGGATGCTTTGGCTAGAAGATTGGATCAGTTCTTAATAAGGGCTCCTTTGTTAGCTAGGTTGGATCGCATTCGACAATGGGTGGGCGCAGGGGGTCTATCCGATCATTCCCTGATTTTCTTGGATACTCTGGATTCCAACCATAAACCACATTCGCCTTTTAAATTCAATGTGACTTGGCTTGTTGAAACTGATTTCCACAAATTAGTAAGGGAGAAATAGACTCATTGTGGCCTAGATAATCGATCCTCCCCGACTAAAGTAATTGCAAGTAACCTGACCTGATTAAAATAAAAAACCATTAGTTGGGCTAGAAAAAAGCAACAAAAGGATGAGGCCGAGTTACAAAGGATTGAAGGGGTCCTCAAACAAATGGAAAAATCAGGGCTTACTAGTTATGCAACCTCTAAATCCAAGGATTACTTGATCAAACTGGAAACCGAAAAGATCGGCTGCGGAGATAGAAAGAGGAGACATGGTGCTTAAAGAGCAGAGCGATTTGGTTAAAGGCAGGGGATGAGAACTCAAAGTTCTTCCAACAATATGCCAGGGGGAGGAAATCTATTAATACCATCTGGGCACTACGAGATCAAACTGGAAGGGAGGCCAGTAATTTCAATCAGCTAACTGATATGGGAATTCAACATTTCTCTCATATTTTCAAGGCGCCTAGGGAAGCGTCCATAGCTGAGATCTTCCGTATTGCAGAGTTTTTTCCAAGATTTATCGAGGCAAAAGAGGCGATGACCTTAAACGAGCTTGTATCGGTAGGGGAAATGGAAGTTGCTTTGAAAATATTCAAAAGGGACAAAAGTTCGGGCTCGGACGAGTGACCCATGGAATTCTACATTACCTTTCTCAAGCTCATTGGGCTTAATCTACTCTCGGCCATAGAGGATTGCAAAATTTTTGGCAGGATGTATGAGGGATTTAACTCGACCTTCTTGGCCCTCATCCCAAAAGCTGATAAGCCCCTATCTTTTGATGACTATTGACCCATTTCCCTCTACAACTATATCTACAAAATTATCTCCAAAATTATTTATATGCGCCTTAAACCTTTCTTATCCAGGATCATATCCAAGGAGAAGTTTGCTTTCCTTAGCCACCGTCAGATCCATGAAGCCATAGGCACTGCCCAGGAAGGCCTCCACTCGATCAAAAAGAAGAACAAAAAGTCTATTATCCTCAAGATTGATCTTTCCAAAGCTTTTGATCGTGCACGCTGGTCCTATCTGTAGCACATCCTCTCTCATATCGACTTCCCTCATTCTTTCATCTGGATCATGTTTTTTTTCACTTCTGCATCCTATAGTATACTTATCAATGGGGCAACATCGAGGTTTTTCCATGCTGAACGTGGTCTGAGACAGGGGTGCCCCCTATCCCCTCTGCTTTTTATTTTGATTATGGAGGGATTAAGTAGATTGTTAAAAAATGCTCGTGCAGAAGGATCTCTAGGAGGGGTTTTGATATCTGATGTGCCATATCTCTCTCATCTATTGTTTTTAGATTATGTACTTATATTCTTAAATGGTTCATTCTGTGATACCTCTTGTTTCAAGAATATTCTATCAATGTTTCGTAAAGCTATAGGTATGGAGCCAAATTATAACAAACCCACCTTCATTTTTGTGTCATGCCTCCAAAATGAGGAAATATATGCTCTACAACAATTTCAATTCGTCAGACAAGTGTTGGAGTCCTGCCTCAAATACCTTGGTTTCAGGCTTAAGCCAAATGGATACCGCATTGCTGATTGGTCTTGGATTATTACAAAAATCGAACGCTGCATAAAAATTTGGTAGTAGAGATGGTTCTCTAGGGTTGGGAGACTCACCTTGATAAAATTAGTGCTAGAGGCCATACCGGTATACTGAATGACTCTTTCCTGGATTCCAAAAGGCATTCTCAATAGGATTTAATAAATTTGCTGTAGGTTGCTATGGCGAGGACAAAATGTGGGGCAAACTTTTGCATGGGTTTGTTGGGATAGGATTGGGAAACCTAAAAAATGGGGTGGTTTGGGTATAAAAGACCTCCAAAAATTTTCAAGGGCATTGGCAACCAAGATGGGCTAGAAAATTATCAAGTTTGAGAGCTTATGGAAAGAGGTGGTCTACTATAAGTACATTAATCCACTATTTGTAATTGACTAGATTCGTAGACCCAACCAGTCTTTATCTGGTGCATCGATTATATGGAAGGCTATCACTCAATGTATAAGAATCATCAAGGATGGCTTGGCATGGCGTATTGGGAATGGCGAGTAGGTTAGATTAGGCATTGACGCTTGGTTTGGATGTGGGAATGCACACATTCTCCCTCAGGATTTGAGACATTTCCTTTCTGGGTCCGGTATCACCCGAATTGCCCACATCGCTAAGGCCATATGCCCTTCTTGGGCTCAGCAGTAATGGCTCGACTCTAGGGACCTCGTCATTCTAGATAGATGGAGAAGGGTCTGACATCGTTTCATAGGAGCTATGGAGGAAGAAAATATAAGAATACTAACGCGGGATGATGAGATCATCTAGGCCTCATCTTCCCATGGTCGTTATACCTCGAAGGATGGGTATGTTGCCCTTATGAATGATAGGAACTGGGGAATACATGTTGGTGGTGGTGCTCCCTTTGGAAATTAAAATCTCCACACAAATCGCAGCTATTCATGTGGTGTATCCTTTCGAACAAAGTACCCACAAAGGTAAACCTTACGAGATGTGCATTTCACAGTCCATCCAGATGCCGCCTCTGCCATAATGACGCCGAGGATATCGATCATTTATTCCTCTAAGTGAATTAATGTACAAGTATGGTCTCACATTACAAACACCCTCAACATAAAAAAAATGGGAGGGCCTAAACATTGCTGGTGCATGACACCATTGGTGGACTGAGGCAGCCACTCAAAAGCCAGGAACCTTCCTTTGATTGTTAGTTGGGGCTTTTGGTTGAATAGGAATTGTTATATCTTTTATGATGCTCAGACCCATTGGCCCACCACTTGTAAGAATATTGTGGCCACTTACACCCTGATACCAGATGATCCTGACCATGAACATACTAAGGTCATCACACCTGAGATTATATATAAGAACACGCCTTGGGGATTTTTTTGATGGTTCAGCTCAGGTCGTGGGCTGTGTGGGGGGAGTTGTACTCCATATAAATGAGCACCTTTCCTTCAAAATCAAAGTGTGATTAGGGTGAAGTACAAACAACTCTGTAGAGCTCAACAACCTAAGACACCTTCTCTATTTTTCTCTGGAGAAAAACTGCCACATGATACAAATTTTTGGGGATTCAGAGCTTGTTATAAATTGGATCAACTCTGCATATCATTGTCATTTGTACACACTCATGGATTTGCTAGATGATGTCATCACTCTAAAATCACAATTTGATTATATTATATGCTCTCACATATACAGAGAAAGGAATGAGATCATTGATAATCTATCCAATGAGGCTGTGCAATAGAACAGGGGGCAGTCGCTGATTCAGGAATTCAAAGATGGTGTTTTTTTCCAGTGCTTCCATTGTCCATTCATCGAATTGGATGGAAACTCCTCGAAATGATCCACAAGATCATTCCTTTCATTTCTTGCTTTTTGTTTATTCACTGCTCTGGACACATTATGGACTATGTTTATACCGTTTTTTTATTTATGTAAATATTATGCTGATATCTATAAATATTGAACTATGATTGTTCTGATAACTAGTGACTACATCTCATACATGCTAAAGATACAACATGTAATTTTCTTATCTAGTAATGAAAGTCGTATTTTATTATTTCAAGTACCCGAATTTTCCAAAGATGGGGAAGAAATGAGGATTGTGCTTTTTTCCTAGAAAAAATTCCTTGCCTCCCTTACCCCCATATAGAAGGTGAAAGATGTGCTATTCCGTCAAAAAATGCCATGTAGAATCCTTTTGAATTATAATGTCAGGTGGACGAACTAATATAGCTGGTTGAGAGGAAGAAGCCTTGAAAGGAAGAAGGCATAGTGTTTTGAAGTGCCAAACTATTTAAAGCCACTTTTAAGTAGGAGTGCCCTTGATTGTAAAAAATAGCATGATTTTGTTCTATCAATATACCCCAAGCTACTATTAAAGGTAGAGATATGTGCTAAGTCTTATGTTTTGTTGCTAGCTAAGATTTTAAGTGTTTCTCTATAGTGTCCCCTTTCCATATGTAAGATGGGCCTTCATGAGATTGAATTTCATGCCATATTGGTTGAGAAAACAGATAAGTGATGAATAAATACATAATAGATTCAAACATTATTGAGCATAAAGGGAATTTGTTTGGGACATTAAATGATCTCTTTTGGAGAATTATCCATAAACTACTATGGATATTCCATTGAATAGTTCGTCACAACAAATCTGATAAATTTATACTGAAAAATTGAAATCTATACTATGAGGGTTGTTATTTTCCTTTGACATATGGATTTATTAAGTTACAATTTTTATGCAAGTAATATATAAAATGAAAAAATTATAGAACAAACAAAAATACAATCACTCACAAACATAATGACACAGGATATGACCTAGGAAATGCTTTTAAGAGAAAACCCAACTAGAAGGCGAGGCTTCTCTACTCTCTCTTTCTCTGAATGGAAATGGTTGCAAGTATAAAGAAGTCAAACATGTGGTCTATGGGCTACTAAAATCCACAAGCCCTCTCTGTTTTCTCTCTCCCTATCCACTCTTGACTACCTTATTCATCTATGGAACAAAATGCACTCGAATGGAACTCCTTTTCCTCCTATTGGCCTTGACATAAAACAACTCGATAGCCTACTAGTGGTCAATTTTGACTCCTTCAACTCTTAACTAGAGTTACATTATGGACTCTTCTATAGTTTTTTTCATAATGAACACATGTCTAGCCGTGTTTCCATGAATAATGGGGGCTTCCATGAAATCCTCTTGAATCATGGTGGTTAAAACAAGAATATTATCTTCTTAGTGGCATATCTTTTGCACACATAATTTGATTGAGATAATTCTTGCACGGTTGTGTTAGCACTCCTCAATGTCCCAAGGCTGAGAAAGGAGACCGATGGAGGTAACCCCAAACGACTTAGGATTTGGCAACTAGCCCTACCAAACCAGAGAGGGCTCTCTCTATGAGCTCACAACCAATGAATGACTGGAGAAGGAAAACATTTTAGGCTAGGTATGTTTAGCTCAATGGTGTTCAATTTCAGAGGTTGTTGGATGAAGCTCATAGAACTAGGAACTGGGCTAAGGTTTCTAATGATCAATTACAAAGATATAATGGGGCAAGGTAGGCATGATCAGTGACAAAAATAGGTTGTTGGGGTGGTGCAGAGATGAAAATATAGAAGATCAGAATGAACATGTAACCATGAATTCATTCATCAAGAAGAAAGAACACTATCATGAAAATATCAACAAAACATAGCATATAACCTATGAATTCTGTTTAGAACTCATGAGATGATCACAAGAAAAACATAGAGATGGTAGGAAAAGAAATATTAGAGAAAACACTGTGACAAAAACATACCATAAGAATCCCAAGATAATAATTGCAACTGTCTATTATATTACTGCAAAATGTACACTAGCTCCAAAGATATGATTCACAAATATCGAACCTACAATATTTCGAAATCCGAAATATTTATACAATTATTTTTAGAAAAATATCTTGAAACAAAATTCAATATTTGTTACAAAAATTCATAAAAATAGATCAAAACTACTAAAAATATCAGGTGGCTAAGCTCTGGTGCTATTCTGGGCATTCTGGTGTAACTAAGGCTTTGAATAAACACTGTTGTTAATCCTGCTAGATGATGAATTGCGATACTGTTCCTCCTTTTTTGCATTCTGTTTGAGCGGAGGTGAAACGAAAATGCATCGAAATGTCCTTGCTTCCCTCTGAGTGGAGGCAAAACAAATGATCTAGTGCTCCGTGAATGGAGGCCGTGGTCTTTTAGTTGAGAAATTACATGAAAGACAACGAGAAATCATGACCGGGGGTGTGAAAAAATGAACTGATATTGACCATCGGGAATAATTATGAACTGTCAATGTGAGCTGTCTGATCTAGGCCGATCAAATCTAGGATTTTGATCCTTATCGCAATCGCATCTGGTATAAGCCTATATCATATTGCAATTGCAATACGGAGAGGAGCCTTTACACGGATTTTTCCTGTTTCACAAAGAAGTCATACCTAAAAATTTAAAAATCACAATATATAACATATCGCGTCCAAACGAAATCGCACATTGCCATTGGTTAGTGGGAAGGGGTTTTGTTGGAAGGGGAACTTAAGATTTTGCAATCGCTAATTGCGATATCGCAATCGGTGGATCGGGTCTCATCGTAATCAACAAGGGAGGAGGGTGACAAGACTTATCGCTAAGGAGTTTTGCGATATTGGCAAGCGGGAAAGGATTTTGCGATATTGCAATCGCAAGCGGGACAATATCGCAATTGGTGGGTTGGAAGGGAAGTGCTAGGTAGAAGGGTGATACATGGCAGTAGGGGTGTGGAGGTGAAGCAGAAATGGAGGGTGACATAACCAGAGTGGGGATTACGCCGGGAGTGGATTTCAGAGGGGGGTAAGAGCGGTTTATGGTATTAGAGGGGGTGGGGGTGTGAAATGATGAGGGGAGCGGGGCCAAAGAGGCCTTAGAGTCGTCAGATGGAAATAAGATCGCAATCAGGGAGGGAAGATGGGCACTGTTTTATTTTTCATGTGATATGTGATGCGGGTCTCCACCCTTAAAAGGGACTTTAACATTATTCATTAATGTTTTGAAACATTTCAAAGAAAAATGGAACAACAACTAGAGTTGGACTATTATCAAAGCATGGACTTCAGCTAAAGTTTCAAAGTATAAACAAATGGAAATATGGCTAGAGGAATATACAAAGGGAATTTGTGATAAGGCTAGAGTTTGGGAATTTCAATATGGAATATGAGTTTTTCTAAGGAAAAATAGATTTTGACTTAGGATTTAAGGATCTTCTCAAGGAAAAAAGGGGTTTTAGATGGAATGAGGGGATTTATGAGGGAAGGTTGAGGGAGGTATATGGAGTATGAATGAGGATGTTGAAACATGCTGAAATATCCTTGAACATTATTTCCCCCCTAATTACTACTCCCATAATGATTGACCATAAGTGATGCCATGACTCTTTTTTGACCATTTTGATGACTTGACCTAATAATGTCACCTAACGGATTATGAAATTGATGATTTGAACCTTGAAACATGACAGATCATGATATGAGACTGAGATGCTAATCAAGACATTTTACTAATGACTCATCACAATGAGTGATGACACGACCAAATTAGCAACTTGATCATGGAATGTAGGGAGTAGTAACATACCTAGACATACTAACCAGTGACCAAAGTTTTCCTTGAAAACCTATTGAAACTATAAGAATTTGACTTAGGACCCTATCAAAACTTTTAAAGAGTACATTTGCTCAGTGGTGACTAACAGGACTGAAAAACACTAATAGGTTGAAAATTTTTCTATGTGTAAAATAACACTAAGGGGTTCCACACTTCGGCGAAAAAGTTTTACCCCATAAAAAACATCGTTTGAAGCCTCAAACTGCTTTCGGAAGGTTTCAAACCCCAATTCATGAAATTGGGACACATTGGTAAAAACTATGTTGTGAGTGATTCCTCCACTTTTTCTACTCTTAAAGCATCAATATGGATGAAAAATAATGTAATGATCCAATGTAGATCATACCTCCCCATTTTCGAAGGCTTTTGATCTCGAAAATATTTTACTAAATGAGGTGAGGGATTTGTTTCTCCACCTTCTCCTAGGGGTACTATTTAGCCTTTCTTGGAAGCTATCCAATTCACAAAAGGCCATGCTACCCATGTTTTATAGTTGTTGACCTCTTCTCAAAATTGTATCTTTTGTCATTTATGCCTAAGAATTCGATGCTAAATACTGTATAGAAGGGAGGACTTGTTCCTCTTCCTAATATAACATGGAATGCTCACAAAGTTTTAGATTTTCTACATTCATCATTGAGTAAATGTGCATGTATGGGGGTAGACTAAGTCTATATGTGTTATCTCCCACCTTCTCCAGTATCCCAAAGGACCATATCACAGGGTCTTAATTTTCTTAATAGGACCCTACAACCTTTTCTTGTTCAATTGTAACCATACTCTATCTCCCACCTTGAATGACTTCTCTATTATGTGTTGATAATTCTTAGCCTTGTATTTTTCCTTTGATTTTTATAATGTCTCCTATACTTGTATATGGATCTACCTATCTTCTCAATTTTTTTTTTCCCTTACGGCATCCCCTATAATATCCTCCCTCACTTCTTTATGTTGTCCATATGAAATATCCAAAGGTGAAGGTGGAAAATATCTAAACACAAGTTTCAAATGAGGACTTACCAATATAAGCATGGTCTACTTTGTTATAAGGTTGTTGTAAATATACTAGATTTTCATCCGAAGTATTCAAAATTTTCTAATTGTAACCCCTCAAAAGCTGCACCAAATTCTTGTTGACTACTTTTATTTTCCCATCTATCTGAGGATGGAATGTTGTATCCCTCTCCAAATTTGTTTCCATTTTCTCCCATGATTTTGTCCAAAATGCATTAAGAAAACTTGTGTCTATGTATGAAAAGATGCTCCTTCATATCCCAAAGTGCACCTAGACCAGTCCAAAGAACAAGTTCGCTACTTCTTTCCCATTAATGGCATTTTTACACATCAATAGACACACATATTACTGAACCTGTCAACTTCCACAAATAGGTAGTCATGTCCCTTCTTGGTTGTTGGTAAAGCTCCCACAAATTCCATGGAGATGCTTTCCCAAGGACAACTGAGTATAGGTAAGGGATGGTATAGACCTTGTTACTAGGATTTTTGGTACAACAAAGCATGAACCCTCCTGTGAACCTAGCCACATCTTCTTACATCTTGGGCCAATAAACATACTTTATGAGTTGGCCATTATATTCTCTACACCAAAATTCCCCACAACCTTGGAAGTGTGAGCCTCTCTAATCAACAACAATCACTTATCTTTAGGAAAACGTAACTAATCTAAATGGTAGAGTAACCCATTTTGGAGATGGTAGTCAATTGTGTTGTCACCTTCGTACACATGAATCTGGATTTGAAACTATTGAAACACCTCCTTGAAGTTTCCATCCAATGTGTATGCTTCTCTGTATGCATCATGGGTGAAAAATCCATGTGCATAAGAATTCCCAAAGCTATGGTATTTGATGTGAGTGGCCTTGAAAGCATGTTTCCAACTTGTTTGTGCAACCCTTCTTGTACTTGATCACTGAATGAAACTATTGTAAAAACTCCATCCATTTGTAATGCCCAGTATGTTGGCTTACTTTGGGTCTACAAGTACTACAATGGCTAGTGATCTATGTCGATTATTGTCTCCTTTCCCATCAAGTAGTGTTTCTACTTCTTCACAACTTGCACCAGGACACAAAGATCCTTGTCATAGCTAGGGTAGTTGAGAACTACCCCATGAATTACTTAATAATGTTAGCATGTGTTCCTTCCTCCCTACATCAAGACTGCTCCCATATCATATCCACTTGCATCTATCTCCACTTAGAAGGGTTGTTGAAAGTTCGGTAATGCTAGAACTGATGCTTGAATAAAATTATTCTTTAACTCCTCAAAGGACCTCTACATACTCTTTCCCCATTGGAAACTATTTCCACTTATTTTTATGGTGTGAAATGGTGTTTTTATTGCTAAAAACAAAGTGATGAATTTCCTTAGGTATTGTGCTTCCCCAATGAAAATTTTGACCTTAAAAACATTAGTAGGCATCAGCCAATTCATGATGACCTCCATCTTTGCAAGAACTATCTTCAACAGTGCATCACCAATCACATATCCTAGATACACTAAAGACTATTGTGTGAATTTTCATTTCTTGAGATTTGTCGACAATTTGTGCTTCTTTAATATCTCTAGCACTTGCATCAAATGTGAGATGTGATCCTCCCAGTTAGCTTTACATACTAGTATATCATCCATATAAACAATAAAAAAACAATTCTTTAAAAGGGCGCAATATATCATTCATTAACTTTGTAAATATAATTAGTGCATTACATAGGCCAAACAACATGACTAACCACTTGCACAAACATGCCTAGTTTTGAATACAATCTTCCAAGTATCTTCTTCTTTGACTCAAACCTAGTGATATCCAAACTTTAGTCCAACTTGGTGAAGTATTTGGCTTGTTAAAACTGATATAATAGATCATTTATCCTAGGTAGGGGGTACTTGTTCTTGAGTGATCCGAATTGGATCCTCGAACACTCTCTAAGTTTTCATGAACTCTTAAAATTATGCCAAAGTTTCAAAGTCTTAAAAAGGTCAAGCTTATTAGAGATATCCTCGTGACAATGGCAATTTGTGATTAGTGTGGAGCAACGAGGACCCTTTGTCAAGCGTGCAGACTGTTGGCCCATGGTAATGCACGTTGGCGCAAATTGTCAAAATCAAAGGTTAATTCAAGAAAGGGGGGCAGTTTCTGATATGCGATTAACGAAAAGTCGCTAATCGCATATCGCAGGGCAAACCCCTCAAAGAAGGAAAAGCCCCGAGGGGCCAGACCCGAAATGTTATAAAACACGGAAAGTGATGCCTCGGTTCCGACAGAGCGGGATTCCAAAACCAATAGAATATTGGAAGGGCTTTGAGCGGTAAGTGGTTTCAACCGAGTTCCGCCTGATGCCATACAACGAGTGCCACGCGTCCGGTAGAAGAGAGAGAAAACTGCTCACATCGGACGGGTAACCATCGTGCTACTTAGCCGCTCGATATGAGCGATGACCGTAGGATATGGGACCCCCAGATCGACGGCGGAGACGCGATCTGATGAATGACCAGATTCGACGGGGTAAACAGGCAGAGTTATATATGATTTGAAGTCCGATATGGATGATGCATTGGCGGAGATTCGTATTTCACGGATAATCTTGGAGAAAACGGAAATAATGATCGTTCAAACATTTCCAGTGAACTTGACACACTCATTCGTTACAGAATAGGTGGCCACCTCCTTGTAAGGTGTTATACAGTGATGATTACGCCGAACAAAGGGATTCAGACGGACAGAGGCAGGGAAACCAAAAATTCAAGAAGCGGAAACGAACAGTCAGGAAGCCGATGGCTTTAAAGCCATGAACTGACAGAGATAGGCGGAAGCAGAAAAGAGAGTTAGTTAGACACAGAAAGGAGCCGAGTTGACCTGCAGAAGCAAAGGCAACATCGAGCCAAACAAATCCAAAGAGAGTTAGAGAGTTTGTGTACTCCAAAGAAGGCTTGAGAGGTTAAGAAAACTCCTCTGTATATGCCTGTCACGTATGAGTCTCAGATTGGGCTCATACTGCTGTGACCAATAGAAGTCGAGTTTCCGTAAGAAGATTCTGTGTACTCCTGAGACTTGGGGGATCAAAGTACAGTCTTGTTGATTCATATCTGCTGTTTGAGACTCAAATTGAGCTCATTGTTGTTAAAAAAACTTTGCTTTTGAAAACATAATATAGAGGCCACCACTGAAGGTTGGACCGGGAGACATAGCCCAGGAGTATTGGGTGAACTCCTTATTAAACTTGTTGTGTTCACATGTTTTCCTGTTATGTTTTCTCTAATTGCTTCAGTGTCTGTGTATTTCACAATCTTATTGATATGTTGCATAAAATAACATAGGCACATCCATGCACATGAGTCTGTAATACCTTAATTGTTTATCTTAGATCAATTTCAGATCATTGAGTGTAGTTTTGTTTAATACCATGTAATCAATACACATCCACCAAGCATTTTCCTTCTTTGGCACAATGATGATGTGTAATCCACATGGTGAGGTACTTGGTTGAATGACACCATGTTCCAATAGTTCCTACAACAACTTCTTCAACTCATTTGCCTTTATAATGGATTTGATGCTCCACTTCCCTCTTAGGTGTTATCCACTTAGGCTCTTGTACCACACCCATTTACACTTGTAGAAATTCTTCTAGTTGTTGTTTTATTTCCTTAGCACACCCCTCCAAGGATGACTTAGCTATCATGGACTCTTCTGTAGAGCGATTTTCTCATAAAAATAACGAAACATATTTCTTACTAGAATTGATCAAGTTTTTGGCCTGCTTGGCACTTACTAGTGAGATCTTTAACTTGCCCTTTTGTAAGTTGATGATTAAGGATTTTATATTCTTGATGAGGTGGTACTAGATAGATATCCACATTAATATCTCATTCTTAATTTACATAAAGGGAATCCCAAACACAACACTACATACATTTCATGGAACCACATCCAATTCTACTTCATCAATAAACTCAACAATGATAGAAAATTTGATTCTGCATTGTTTGGTTAGCTTTATCTTTACCTTCTTGTTGATCCATCCTAATGGATGCGGGCTAGGATGGTCATGAGTCTCTAGTCCCAATTTCTTATTAAATTTGCTGCTATGAGATTCACTTATGATCCCGAGTCAAATAGAGCATCAATTTTCATCTTCTTAATTTGTATCTTTATATGGAAGAGTCTGGTCATTTCCTTATCTTCCAATTGATAAAGGCTACTCAGTTTTCACTCCCTTATATACTAATGTACGAATAATATTCTCATGCATGTCTGAGTTGTTTTCCATATAGTTTCTCATATCAATGGGTATGAGATACTTATTCTTCACATATTTCTTTTCATTTTTTGGGTTGAGCTCTGGATCCAACTTCCAATACTTCTCCTTTGTATGACCATAAATGTTATAGTGGTTACATTGGTTACTAGGATATTTTCACTGGCGTGTTATGGTTTTTTTATTCCCCCTCTTTCCACTTATTATTTCCCTCCTTGGAAGCTTCCCAATTCTCCTACATAGACTCACTTGATTTCCCTTTCTTCTGGACTATGTTCTCTAGGTACCATGCTTGTACATAAGGCTCGTTCAACGTTCTAGGTTTGAACAACATCACTTGCTTTCACATATGGCTATGTAGTATCCCTAAATACTTGAGGAGTATGTTGGGTTCTTTGAGGATATACCCAACATTATGGACATATATCTAAATTTTGTGGTGCACTTCTGAACACTTTACCCTTGTCTTCACCTGAAGCAATGTCATTGGATTCATTGGTCATATGCATACTCGATAAGGTAAAATTGTGACTCTATGAGAGTTTTGAAATCCTCCCACTTGATCAATGGAGGATATCCCTCCAACCTCAAGGTCTTTGTGTGGCTTCCCCACTAGGTTAAGGCATGGCCCTCTTATTTTGGCTGAGAAAAATGAAATATTCTATTCTTCCTCTATATGATGAACATTAAGATAAACTTCTGATTTCTACAACTAGTGATTTAACTTTTGAGCGTAAATATCACCTTGATATGGCTTGACATCCTCCTTCACTTCCATTTTGAATAGGGACTATGAATGGATCATGACACTTGAACTGGGTTATTACTTTTTGGGTTCCTTCATAGACTCCTTCGGTTCTTCCCAATTTTCTAATTTCTCCCATGATATGACCTTTGCATTATAACCTTCCTCTTCTCCAAATAGCCCAAACTTATTGGTCGTGGCCACTATGAGGAGGCTCACATTAAGGTTTATATCTATGACTTGTGCTTCTAGCCACACAAACCTATCCACTATGGGATCTTCAGGAGTATCAATAGTTTCATCGACCATGGGTAGGGTTGTATGAATTTCAGCTTAGCTAATCTATATCCCTTGTAACTCACCACAACATATCTAAATAAGCCTACTATAATACTAATATGATCTATAAAATGTCATGGATATTCCATTGGATAGTTTGTCACAACATATCTTATAAATTTATATTGAAAATCTGAAATCTATATTATGATCGTTATTTTCTTTAGACTTCTAGATTTATTTATTGTTTTTATGCATGTAATATATAAAATGTAGAAAATAGAGAATATAAAAATATACAATCACTTACAACCACAATAACACAAGATATGATTTGGGAAACCTTTTTGGGAGAAAACCCAATTGGAAGGTGGGGATGATTAACTCTCTCTTTCTTTAAATGGAAATGGATTCAAGTATAACGAAGTGAGACCTGTGGCTTGTGGGCTACTGCAGTGCACAAACCCTTTATATTTTCTCTCTCTATGTCCACTCTTGACTACTTTTCTCATCCATGGAACAAAATTCACTTTAATAGAATGGAACCCCTTTCCCTCCTGGTGGCTTAATTATAATATAGCTTGATAACCTAGTAGTGGTTATGTTTGACTCAAAATCTTAACTACAGACACAATATGGAATATTCTAGATTATTTTTCATCATTATCATGTGACTAGACCCTTTTCCATGAATAACGGTGGCTCACATGGAATCCTCTCAAATCATGGTGGTCAAAAAAATAATTTCAACTTATGGGTGGCATAACGTTTTTATACGAACTTTGATTGAGACAATTCTTGCACCGTTGGAAAGGGGTATCTATTTATTGAATAACTCTTGGGGGTTCTACACTTGAACTAGTAAATATTTACCCCCCAAAAATGGCATTTGATGCCTCAAACTACTTCCAGAAGGTTTTAGACCCTAATTCTCAAAACTGGGACTCAGGAAATGTTAACAATAGCATGAAGAAAAATCCTAATTTATTTTTTTCTTGAATTATATTGGGAATAAAATTCTAATTCCACATCTCATGAAAACTTGTAATAGTTAACTAAGTTAATTTGACTTAGTTAACTCAGTTAATTCGAGTTGAGGGTCTAACTAGAGTCATGTAGAGTGTCTCCTACAATTAGGAGCAATAGTTGAGTTTATTTTGAGTTGTAATGATTTAATTCAGTCTAATTGAGTTAAAGTAAGTTAAACTAGTTCCAATTGATGGAGGAATTAGTGGGAGGTCCAGTAGCAGGGTGTAACCTGTCGAACAATGAGGTGCTGCCTATAGTGATCAACTAGTAAAATGAAGATTCACTCATAATTAACTCATGCATCTCAGATCAGAGAAATACCAAGTTGAGATAGGAGTTCAGGGACAATGTACTATCAGTTGTAAAATCATCTAGATTAAACCGATGGTGCATGCAATCAGAGGAAGGCATATGAGGATTGCGCAATTCATAATTGTGGAATTTACCCATTAAATAGGGGTTAATTCCTTGAGGAACAATGTAAGTAAATAAGAGCTTGGAGGCTTGGAAATGTGGCTAAGTATTGGCCAAAGTAGTCAGTTAGGCAGGGGATAGAAAATACCTGTGTAGGTTGAGCAGAGCATATTGTATTCATCCAAGGCTTGCCTAGGAAGGAGTGAGATAGTGTTAGGTCCCTATAATACTAGTGATTCCCCCATTACTATTGTCATTGTATCCCTTATTTTTATTGTTGTGCCCCTATTGTACCCATATTGTTATTATTGTGTCCCATAGAATCCCACTATTGTTATTTTTGTGCCTTTATATTATTATTGTTAGGTCAGCTTGGTTATATTGTGTCCCCTTAGACTCCTATATATAGAAATGAGGTTTTGTCATTTGAATCATCCAAGAATTGTTCATTTGTGTAATGTAAAGGGGGTTGCCCCCTTGAAGAGGTTGAATTCTAAGGTATTGATCTATCTTTTTATCTTTTTGTGAGCTGGTTTCCTAACATTTGGTATCAAAGCTTGGATTCTAGGGTTTCACTGCTCCAAATAGGTCATCGTGGCATTTGCGCTATAATTTTTATTTATTTATTTATTTTATTTATTATTATTATTATTTTTTGTTGTGATGTTTCAGAAGTGAAAACAAAAACCCATTTGAGACGAAATTGTGCTGAACCTTGGGTCCGGATTTTAGAGCTTGTCTCGCTATAGTTTCAGAGATATGATCTGAGGAAGTTAGCGGTTTTGCAAGCTCCAAAATTTAAGCTAAAACAGGACATCGTGGTATTTTCGCTATAACTCTTTTGCTACAAAGTTTCATAAGCTAAAACAAAAACCCATTTGAGAAGAAACCGGTCTGAACCTCGACTCGAAATTTTAGATCCTGTCTTGCCATATTTGTGGAGACATAGTCTGAGGAAGTTAGGGTTTTTGTAGACCCCCGAATTACATTCCAAACTTATCACTGTGGGAAAATTGTCATAAATGTCTCTTGGAGCATCAAATTTAAATTTCATAAGAAGTTATAGAAAGAGGACAGACTTTAGTTTCTTTTATATATTTTTCAGATCCAAAGATAAAAAAGGTGACACGTGGCACTTCATACAAGTTCGCTCTTATGAAAAGGTATATAATTAGGTCATCTTGGGAGATTGTGCATAAATATTTCTTAGAGAATCCAATTTAGATAAGACTTGTGGAATTGGAAAGAGGATACAAAGGGCTCTAGCAGGCTGTGATGTCAGAACTGGAAGAGTTGAAATTACAGAAATACATCAGATTCAATATCAGACTCCTACAAAGTGAAAAAAAAGGTTTGTAGTTTTTTTTTCTTCAATTTTTGCATAAGTTTGGCTTGAAAAATTAGTTTGAAGGAATTCAAAGGGCATAGTGAAGCATTATTATCAATAATTGATGCCCCGAAGAAAGAAAATGGAAACACCTAGTAAGCAACCTGAAAGCTCTAGCATGACTCATGAAGAAGAGGAAGAAATGCAACATGATATATCAAAATTACAAGACCAAGTAAAACAAATGTCACTCGCACAAAAAGTAATAGAAGCTAAGATGGATGATTTAAAGAAAGGTGTAGAAGCTAAGATGGATGGTTTAAAGAAAGACGTGGAAGCTAAGATGGATGGTTTAAAGAAAGGCGTAGAAGCTAAGATGAATGGCATGGAAGCTAAGATGGATGGTTTAAAGAAAGACGTAGAAGCTAAGATGAATGGTGTGGAAGCTAAGATGGATGGCGTGGAAACTAAGATGGAAAATTTGAAGACAGATTTGAAGACAAGCAAGGAAGATTTGAAGACATATTTGACAAAGTTTCTATAAGAAATGCTTACTAATGGCGAAAGGGTAGTAAAAGAAACTCATGATGAGAACAAAACAAATGTTAATCATGATTTAATAGACTCTAATGTTGGATCGAAGAACCACCATGTTCTAAAGGTCGATATGAGGAAGTTTGATGGCAAGGATCCCGGAACATGGATACTACAGATGGAGCAATTTTTTTATCTCCATAATGTGCAAAACACACAAAAGGTACACATTGCAACTTTATATTGCAAGCAAATCAGTTTGTATGGTATCCATGGCTTTTCTCTCGTAAACAAATTGTCTCTTGGGCTTTTTTTATGGATGAAATGATAGCACATTATGAGGATACAAAAAGAAAAACTCTTTTTAGCCAATTGATAAATCTGAAACAAAAGGGTTCAATGATGGAGTACATTGAGGACTTCCAAAAATTGAATATAAGGGTAAAAGATATTCCAGAGGAGCATAGGATTGATATGTTCATAGGGA
>APFE030443520.1:56750-84132 GCA_000404065.3 Pinus taeda | reverse complement strand
TTGACTCTTTAACTAACTATAACTATGACTTGACCCTATTACATAAATAAGGGGGTTAGGGTTGGACCCTAACATAATTCAACCTAGTCAAAGTTCTTTATCTGCTCTAGTAGTATTGGTTCACAAGAAGGATGGATCATGGCGCATGCGTCCAGATTATAGGGAGCTCAACAAGCTCACTATTAAAGATAAATTTCCCATTCCTGTCATTGATGAATTATTGGATGAATTGCATGGATCAATTTACTTCACCAAGTTAGATCTTTGTTCAGGATATCATCAAATTAGAATGAAGACTGAAGACATTCCAAAAACAACATTTAGAACTCATGAGGGTCATTACGAATTTTTGGTCATGCCTTTTGGCCTTATTAATGCACCTTCTACATTTCAAGTTTTGATGAGTTCCATTTTCAAACCCTTCCTTAGAAAATTTTTGTTAGTATTTTTTGATGATATACTAATCTACAACAAGTCTTGGAAGGATCATGTCCAACATGTTGACATGATGCTCAAACTATTGGAGGAGAAACAATTATATGCAGAAATGTCCAAATGTTTCTTTAGAGTACTAGAGGTGGAATATTTGGGTCATATTGTATCTCATGAAGGTGTTAAGGTAGACCCTAGCAAAATTAAAACCATTAAGGAATGGAAAATCCCCACATCCATAAAGCATCTACGAAGATTTCTCAAGTTGACAGGGTATTATCACAAGTTAAGAATTATGAGAGAATATCAGCACCTCTAACAACATTATTAAAGAAAGATGCATTCTCATGGACTCCAGAAGCAACAAAGGCCTTTGAACATCTTAAAGAGGTAATGTGCCAAGCACCAGTCTTAGCTACAGTAGACTTCACAAAAACCTTTATTGTGGAATGTGGTGCCTCAGGAAATGGAATTGGTACTGTTTTAATGCAAGAACAAAGACCCATTGCTTTCGAAAATCATCCAATCAAAGGAAAGTATTTACACAAAGCTATTTATGAGGAGGAAATGCTGGAAATACTACATGCACTTAAGAAATGGCGACCCTACCTAATGGGAAGACACTTCAAGGTAAAAACATATCATGATAGTCTTAAATACTTTTTGGAACAAATATTATCTTCAGAAGAGCAACAAAAATGGGTCACAAAGATGTTGGGCTATGAATTTGAAATCATCAACAAAAAAGGGAAGCAAAATGTTGTGGCAGATGCACTCTCAAGAAAGGATGAGGACGTGGAAGCATTTCTTTGCACCATTTCTATTATCCAACTAGATTGGATAAACGAACCAAGGGATGACTGGAAGAATGACGAGGAAGTGTGGGCACTCATTTAAAAGACACAACAAGATCCCAGTACATCTGATACATTAAGCTGAAAAAATGATTCATTATGGTACAAGGATCAGTCATACCTATGTAAGAATTCCCGACTCAAACAAAAGATTCTTAAGGAATTGCACACCTCTCCCTTAGGAGGGAACTCAGGATTTCTAAAAACCTACCACAGGGTTAAGAAGGATTTTTTTGGGATGGCCTTAAATCGGATATTCAAAAGTTTTTGATAGAATGTTCGGTTTTCCAACAAAATAAAGTTGAAACAATTAAGACCTCAGGTCTATTACAACCCTTATCCATTCCAAGCCAACGTTGGGAGGAGGTTTCAATGGATTTTATCACAGGTTTACCCAAGTTCGAAGGAAAGAGTGTTATCATGGTGGTAGTTGACAAAATTACCAAGTATGCACACTTTTGTGCATTATCTCATCCATTTAAAGTGAGTGCAATTTCTACTGCATTTATGGAAATAATTCAAAATCTACAGGGAAACCCAAAGATTATTGTAAGCGACAAAGATCCCATTTTCACTGGAAATTTTTGGACAGAATTATTTTCTTGTCTTGTGACTTAGTTAGCTCATAGCTCATCTTATCATCCTCAATCTGATGGGCAAAATGAGATAGTAAAAAAATGTTTGGAAGGATATCTTCGTTGCTTTGTATCTGATAAATAGACACAATGGGTCAAATGGTTTCCTTTGGCTGAATGGTGGTATAACACTTCCTTCCACACTGCAACAAAAATGACCCCATTTATGGTACTTTATGGATATCATCCACCATCCATCACATCATATTTAAGAGAAAATTCTAAGGTTCAAGCAGTAGAAGATCACATTGAGCATCAACAACAACTTCTCCAACTCTTAAAGGATATCCTTACCTTGGCGCAAAATAGAATGAAACAACAAGCAGATCAACATCGCAACGAAAGAAGTTTTGATGTAGGTGATTGGGTATTCCTATGGCTACAATAATATAAACAAAAGTCCCTCAAGCAAGCTAAGAAGGATAATAAATTATCACCAAAGTATTATGGCCCGTACAAGGTGTTGCAAAAGATAGGTATTATGGCATACAAATTGGAACTTCTTGCAGCTTCCTGAGTGCACCCAGTTTTCCATGTTTCATGCTTAAATAAGGTTATAGGTGACAAGATTCTAGTTCAACCAATATTGTCAGAACTTGATGAGGAAGGAAAAACCTTATTGGAACCTGAAACAATCAAAGAAACAAGAACTTGAAAGCTACGAAATTGATCAATTTTAGAGTATCTCATCAAGTGGAAGAACTTACCCGTTGAAGATTCCACATGGGAGGATGAGAATTTTATACAGAAGCACCCAAAACTACTAAAGCGTTGAGGACAACACTTTTTTGAAGGAGAGGGGCATGTTAGGTCCCTATAATACTAGTGATTCCCCCAATATTATTGTCATTGTATCCCTTATTGTTATTGTTGTGCCCCTTTTGTCCCATATTATTATTAATTGTGCCCCCATAGAATCCACTATTTTATTTTTGTGCCTTTATATTATTATTGTTAGGTCGGCTTGGTTATATTGTGTCCCTTAGACTCCTATATATAGAAAGGAGGTTTTTTTCATTTGAATCATCCAAGAATTGTTCATTTGTGTAATGTAAAGGAGGTTGCCCCCTCGAAGAGGCTGAATTCTAAGGCGTTGATCTATCTTTTTGTGAGCTGGTTTCCTAACAGACAGATAGAGATAATGCATAGGTTGCTTGGGCTTGAGCAAAGAATTGTAATCTTCTCATATTTTCTGACTAATGCAATATACAAATAGTGAGGTTTTTTAGATATGGATTTCCCCAAGAAATCATTGTGTTATGTGTTGATTCAATTATTTCTCTTATATGCTTCATGATTTCATCGATCATTTATTGTTTCCACTGATGAGTAGAGTAGATTCAAGTCAACTTTTTTAGCATATTAGAATATGCAGTTTGAATCTACAAGGAATTTCTACATGGTATTAGAGCTAGATTTGTAGAAATTTCTACATGGTATTAGAGCTAGATTTGTAGAAATTTCTACATGGTATTAGAGCTAGATTTTTAGAAATATCTACATGGTATCAAAGCTGAAATCACGATAGAAGAGAATAATTCAAATTTGTCCTTGCATATTGATGGAGCTTTAGTTCAGGGCATATCTAGAAGACCCTATGTGCATACTTCTTAATGGAGCTAGAAGGTTTCTAGTGGGAAGATCAATGAGCCAATGCTTAGTGACACAAAAATGAGTTGCGATCATTGATATTGGTAAATTAAGGAGCAGATAGATTTCCCAAAGGGATATCGAGACTTAGAGGAAGTCTAGTTTCAGAGGGAGCATCCCTATGGAAGATAGTACTTCAGGATCTGGGGAGATCAAACTCATTATTGTAGTAGTTGTAGTAGTAGTGTAAAAGCAACAACATAGAAGTAGCAACAAAAATGATTAGATCAGATTTAGTTCATGCATGCAAAGCCTTGAGGAGAAAGGAAGAAACTAGAGATTTGGTGGTTAAGAGGGAGCATAATTTACCTCTCAAAATGAAGCCTCAAAAGTAGCCTCAACAAGTTGTGGAGTAGCCACAATTGGAGAAGCAGAGAGGAGACTGAGTGGAGACATCTACTCAAGCAGAGACCTCCCATAGGGGGAAATTTCAAGCCAAGTGGGAAAAGGGATAATATCTAGCCATACCTCTATCTGAGAGTTGGGGCGATGTGAAGTAATAGCCCCAAGGGTGCATAAATTTGGGCAGGGTCCATTGAGGTGTTTTTTGTATCATGGATCATTACCTTGCTACGGGGCCCCACAATATTCAGTAGTAGGAGGATCAATGTCAGTCATATACTAAAGAGTGTAGAGTAGTGTTGACAACAGAGCAAGAGGCTCAATGGTAAAGTCAACAAAAATACAATTTTTCTAGTAGACAATTACAGACACAATTGATTCAATTTATTTTGTTTGGATGCTTTTTGGTTGTAGATGTTGCAGTAGCAACAACAACAATGACAAGAGTTGCATGCAGAACATTTCAAAGGTACCAGATCAAGATATAGTTGAATTCATTTCTTTTTGAGAGGGAGTGTTGAAAATAGAAACAAGAAATGTTAAAAATAACATCAAGAAAAATCCTAATTTAATTTGTCCTTGAATTAAATTGGGAATAAAATTGTAATTCCACATCTCATGACAACTTGTGATAATTAACTAAGTTAACTTGAATTAGTTAGCTCAGTTAATTCGAGTTGAGGGTCTAATTAGAGTAATGTAGAGTGTCTCCAACAATTAGGAGCACTAATTGAGTTTATTTTGAGTTGTAATTATTTAATTCAGGCTAACTAAGTTAAATTTAGTTAAACTAGTTCCAACTGATGGAGGAATTAGTGGGAGGTCCAGTAGTGGGGTGTGACCTGTAGTAGTGGGGTGTAACCTGTCAAACAATGGGGTGATGCCTACAGTGATCAACCAATAAAATGAAGATTCACTCATAATTAACTCATGCATGTCAGATAAGAGAAAGACCCAGTTGAGATTGGAGTTCAGGGACAATGTACTATTAGTTGTAAAATCATCTAAATTAAACCGATGGTGCATGCAATCAGAGGAAGGCCTATGAGGATTGTGAAATTCATAATTGTGGAATTTCCCCATTAAATAGGGGCTAATTCCTTGAGGAACAACACAAGGAAATAAGAGCTTGGAGGCTTGGAAATTTGGTTAAGTATTTGCCAAAGGCAGTCAGTTAGGCAAAGGATAGAAAATGCTTGTGCACGTTGAGCAGAGCATATTGTATTCATCTAAGACTTGCTTAGGAAGTAGTGGGACAAATAGATATAATGCATAGGTTTCTTAGGCTTGAGAAAAGCATTATAAACTTCTCATATTTTCTGCCTAATGCAATATACAGATAGCATGGTTTTTTAGTTGTGTATTTCCCTAGGAAATCATTGTGTTATGTGTTGATTGAATTCTTTATCTTACATGCTTCGTGATTTCATCGATTGTTTATTGTTTCCACCGATTAATAGAGTAGATTCAATTCAATTGTTTTGTCATATTACAATCTCCAGTTTGAATCTACAATGAATTTCTACATGGTATCAGAGCTAGATTTGTAGAAATTTCTAAAATTCAATATGAAGGTTGTTTGGGTTACGTATTTTACCTTTTTGGAAGTTATGTAAGACTTTTTTTAGTTTAGGATTTGAAAATTCTTCCATGAGGCCTTCATTCCCCTAATGATCTATGAAGCTAGGAAAGTGGATTACGACTTGAAGGATCTTGTCAATATAAACTTTGTTATTATGATGGAATATTCTACCAAAGTTATTGTATACTTTCCATGGTATGTCTTCATTACAGGGAGCCCTTTGATCCATCCCATTTTGTGATTTCCTAGATTGTATTGATAGCTTTTTTGTGGTTTTTTATTTATCGAAATATTTGTGTTTTCATCTCGACCATGTAGCCAAAGAGCTCTACTTTTAAATCTCCATCCCTTTTCATTGTTAGGAAGGATTTTCCTCTTTTTTACTTCAAGAAATTTTAACTCCATTTCCTTGTCCTTTGAGAAGGAAACAAGGTCTAAAATCTCCAAGAGTTCTTTTATCTTAGATTCAACTTGTAACAAGAATTTGTTCTCAGGTTCCTTTTCCCTCTTTCCCCAACTGACAATGACTTCCTTTGAATGTTCATGATCCTATTGAGATTGAATTGGAGGGTATTATTTTAGGAGTCAATTGAAAGGATGCCAAACGTTTTTGGTATCTTCTTGAAGAGAATTATCCTTGATCTAGTGTGGATTTAAATTGAAGGGAACTATTGGTATTTCGTAGAGTAGATCAATATCCAAGAAAATAGGATGGTGATTAGAGTCACCATAAGTACCCATTGATGAAAATTGAGATTTCAATCCATTCAATCTTGAAATATAAGAAAATGATCCAATTGCTTCACAATCCAAGCATCCCCTACGTGGTTATTGCTCCAGGTGGGAATCAATATTCTAGGAAGAATATCTAAAAGGCCCATAACATCATGTATATGAGAAGATCTACCAGGGGTTTTGATTTAATAGAAGGGCCTACATTTCTGAAACCCCTAAGGTGAAGTTCATATCTCCTCCCAAAACGATATTATTCAAAGAGAAATAGGGGATCTTAAGGTTGATAATCTAGAAGGGTTGCCTTTTTGTGTAAGGATGATATAAATTTATGTAGGTGAATAGGAAACCATAGTCTGTGGAGTGCAATTTAGTGGCTAGACTTGGTCGAAAGAACCAAGTGAAAATAATTTGGAGCTAATCATCCTTCCAGCCAGAGATAAGGCCCCATACTTTCCCATAACTTCAGTATAGAGCAAGTTCCAACTCAAAAATTGATATTTTAGCAATTGAGCAACTTTACAACCATCGATAATAATTTATTACAAGAACATAATGTGTGGGGAGTAGATGTCAATTAATATTTTGATGGCCAATTTCTTAGAAGGATTGGCTAAACCCTTATAGATTAATGAGAAAATTATCATTCTTAAACCTTAAGAGGGGTGCTTTCTCTAAGAGCCCAAATTATGTATTTATGTTTCCCCTTTTGAATTTTATAGTTGGCTTATTTTTGAGAAATAGATAAATATGATTTTTTTCCCATTGTCAATGGCCTTTTGAATGTCTTCTTTGAAGGGTCCCAAACCACCCCTTGCATATAGAACAACTGAAATATATGTCTCCATATCTGATAGTGGGGAATATTATTTCGAGTATTGAGATTATAATCAGAGGAGGGGGATCTAGGGGAGGGATGGGTAAGTGAAAGTTTAGGATAAAGGTTAGAGAGGAAAGGGGATAGGTAGTGAAGTCAGGATGACTAGGGGAACATAGAGGAAATCGAGGGGAAGAAGAGGGAAGAGAGAGCCCCATGAGAGAGGCTAAAAACCTTCTGTGGAGTAGGGAGTGGAAGAGTAGGGAGATAGTGCATTATCTAAAAGAGGAGGTGACGTATGCATACTTGTGGAGGGAAGGCACTTTGAAACTAGAGAGGAAGTGGCTGAACCTAATGGAGGAGAAGGAGGATAATTTGCCTCTATGTTTGAAGTTTACTCAAGTGCTGTTGGAGAGTGATCTTGAGTAGGTGGAGATAGAGAAGAAATTTTCCTAGCTATAGTTTGTGCCTTTTGAACCTCTTTTTGACTTATTTTACCTAGAGGGTGATATTTTCCAAGGTGTCCATAAGCATGAAATATTCCACATCTAGACAAGATCCCCTCATAGTCTAAAATTTGACAGTGAGAGATCTAGGTCAATTTTTTCGAGATTGCATCTAGGAGTCTCTAGGTGACATGAAAACCTACTAATATTTGAGCCATCCCCATATAACCCATTTGCTAAAAACACATATCTACCACATATAAGAAACCCATAATGTTTCATGTCTCTTTGAAGACGTATTATAACCAAAATATGAGAGGAAAACCAGGCAAAAGAACCCATACAGGAAACACTAATAATTTTTCATATTAAGCATCAAAGTTGATTGTCCATTTTTTAACAAATAGAACTTAAGTACCTTTATTGCCAATTCTTAAGAATATTTTTTTGTGCATCTTCTCTAGAGGGTGAAATCCACCCAACCATCCATTTGTAAGGATCATGTAACATTGGGAGTACCCCAAAAGTGGAATGCAATTTTCCTTTATCCGAGATCTCAACACGACCATGGAAATTCTCTTCCTCGTAAACCTTCCCTCAATCACCGCTTCTTCCATTTTGGATATGTTGTTAAGCTTAATGGCCTTGTCAGGAATAAAACTAGTCTCCTCTACATTTGTTTCATTAATTCAGTTCTTGTTAAGCTTAGAGGGTTCTTTGTCAAGGAGTAAGGGAGAAAATGACTGTTGAGCCGGGGTACTACCTCCACCATGCATGTATAGGATTAGGAGGATGCTTAGAAAGCCGGGTTGGATGGATGGATTGGTGAAGCTTAAAAAATAAATTGATGAGAAATGGGGGATCGCACTAGGTGAATTACATGGAATCACCATGTCTAAGGGAGAACGAGAAGAGGGAAATTAGCCTAAGGATGATCTTTGGGAGAAGTTTCAAAGGAAACTAGAATTAGAGGGAAAAGTAGTAGGTCCATCTTTGAAACTGTTGCCAAGCCAATGAACCATATCATTCTCAATTTGCAGTTGCATCATCGTACAATAGTCAAATAATGTTGCCACCATCAATAACACTCCTTTTGATGTGATGGTCGAGGGATGATTTTATCTATTTTTAATTAATATGGTGAATAGGGATATTAAGGGGAGCATCAAATTTTAATTTCCTTTAAGGATTCGTCCATAAAATCGATTGGTTCATCTTCCATGGTGACTTATAAGAGAATTAAACTATTGTAAGAGACATAAGTATTTAGAGTTTAACAACAACCATAGGCTACAAGAAGTGAAAACCTTAGTGTCGAACCATGAACCTTAGTTCATGCCTTTTCTTTTATATTTATTTAAATATAATTTTCACCTCAATATTTTATCTTCATGGAGTTTGTTCATAAATTTCACATATCTATATGTAGTAATATTCTCGTTTTTAATTTTATTAAGACCCTGATACATATATAGTTTTTCTTTTTTGTTGGCTTGATCCACAAGGGATTTGAACATTAAATATCATGGTTTACATATTACTTCATAACATGACGATTGCAAATTGAGTTCCCCATAATTGAGCAATATATAGTTACATATATATGAGCTTTGCAAATATATATATATATATAAATATATATATATATATATATATATATTATATATATATATATATATATATATATATATATATATATATATATTTAATGTGATGAAAAAACATTAGTTATTATATATAGAGAGAAAGAGAGAGATATATAGCTTAGAAAATAGTTGATTGTAAGCATTAAACTTTCATTTTCCTATTAATTAAATTTCAATATAAAATTTTGAAAATATAACAATTACAAATATGAATCATTATTTTAATTTATATGGTAAAATGGATCTTAATTTATAGCTACTATTTATATTTTATACACTTTTCATATATTTATATATAGAAATATTCTTATTTCTAAATATATGTTTATTCAATTTTTTTTGTAAGATACTTTTTCATTGAGATAACAAATATTTACATTATATATGCAAAAAATATTGTCTTTGACCTCCCATCTTGGAAACAAACCAAAGATAGTAAAACATAAAGTCAAAAAATAGCAAAATTAACATTAACGGATTGTCCAAGGCTAGAAAATGGCAAAAGAAGTGCGACTACCCACCATGGGGGAAACCAACAACAAGAGACAAAGTGGGCATCCTTTGGGGACTGGATAATCTACAACAAGGAAAATAGACTAAACAAAGACTCAAAGAGAAACATATAAATATCCCCAAGGGTCAACTAGAATAGCAAGACATGAAAAAAAATGTAGAGAATATGAACATTAGGATGACAATGAAGTATCAAGGTTGATGGATTGTTCCTCAATCTTTCATGGAAACGGAATTGGATAGCTAATGGAAAACCTATCTCGAGCATGGCCAAGTGTTATTCCATGTCAAGCATAAGATCTCTAAGCTCATTGTGAATGTGCATAAGATTGATCCGAGACTCTCTTATCAACCAAAATTTTTCCTAGTAGCAGCTTTACATGCTGATACAAATCAACAATATATAGATAGTTATTTTGATGACCTTAAGAATTACCTGTATCTGGAACCCAAGATGTCATGATAACCTTGACATCTGAATCTAGTGTGACCCTATATTTCATAGCAAATTTCTTCCTCTAGGAGACATATTTCCTCCTCAATGTTTGGAGGCATGCCTGGGATCCCCCTGAAGTGCCATAACTGCTATTGACCAACTATTGATCATTTATGAGTCATGATTTCTAGAGGCAACAAGACGTCATACTTTTCTCGTAGGCATGCCTGGGATCCCCCTGAAGTGCCATAACTGCTATTGACCAACTATTGATCATTTA
This sequence comes from Pinus taeda, assembly GCA_000404065.3. Lineage (NCBI taxonomy): Eukaryota > Viridiplantae > Streptophyta > Pinopsida > Pinales > Pinaceae > Pinus > Pinus taeda. The sequence goes on along the minus strand of APFE030443520.1, from coordinate 73,767 downwards.
TGAGTCATGATTGCTAGAGGAAACAAGACATCATAGGGTCTAGAACAAAGATGGGAGGGGAGTTGGATAAGAGGACCATGAAAGAGTGAGACCATGATACTTACCAGATTGGTTGCATTGGGCGTACTCAGGACCATACTTCTCCATTGAAAAATGCCAACAACGGAGAGGGGAAAATCAACCAAGAAAACATGAGGAAACCCACCCAAGAAACTATATGAGAGTCTAGGTGCATGACGAGCAAAGGCACAATAGGATGAGATGACAAAGGATGAGAAGGAGATGGAGCTAACAATAAAGGATGACGAACATATTGGAGCACTCCAATTCCCATGGATTCATATACCATAATATTTTCAAGGGCCTCAACCTCCCTCCTTGTGAGGTGAGGTCCCATAAATGCACCTTAAGTTGGTGGCATGTGTAGTGGGCGGTAGTGGGAGGGTGTTTCAAATTTTGGGTGCACTGAATTCACTTCATAACACTCCCATAACGATATTTTTATTAATTAAATCTATTAAGGTTTTATATGTTTATTAATTAGATTTTCATGGTTTCCCAAAGGGGTTGGATCCAGTAGTGGAAAGCGACACCATTTTGTAAGGTTAAATTCCCATGATGACTTCCCTGGAACCATGGGGACACCTTGAGGTAGTGGTCAAACGTGTGGTTGCATCCAGAGTTACTGTGTTATATGGTTTCATGACCTATGCACACATAAGTGGATCAAAGACCAACCCCATTTACTACTTTAAGCAATCCCAAAGGGGTTGGATTCAATCAAATTTAACGGTGGAAAATGAGAAGTTTCTCATTGTTGGGAAATTTTCAATTTCCATGAGGGAATTTCCTTAAACCATGGGGGCACCTTGAGATAGTGGTCAAATGTGTGGTTGCTCGTAGAGAGACCATATTAAATGGTTTTGTGACCCGACCTACACACATAAGTGGATGAAATACCACCCCCATGTCCTCTTTTTAAAATAAGCCTAAAGGGGTTGGATCTAGTGGTGGAAAATAAGGAGTTTCTCACCTTTGGGCAAGGTTCAATTCCCATGAGGGATTTACCTGGAGCCATGGTGGCACCTTGACATAGTGTTCAAATGTGTGGTTGCATCCAAAGAGACCATGTTAAATGGTTTCGTGACACGTGCACACATAAATGGATTAAATACCACCCTCATGTCCTCTTTCTTATGAAAGCCCAAATGGGTTGGATCTAATGGTGGAAAGTAAGGAATTTTTACAATGGCCAAGATTTAACTGCCGTAAGGGCTTACATGGAGCCATGGGGGAACCTTGAGGTGGTGGTCAATGTGTGGTTGTACCCAAAGAGAACATATTAAATAGTTTTGTGACTCGTTCACACATAAGAGGATCAAATCCCACCCATTTTCATCCTTTTAAAAAGTCAAAGGATCTTAGCTAAAGTGGTTTGGTGAACAATTTGTTTCCTCAACTGCGTGGGTTCAAGTCTTCGGAGACATGTTGTGACTAGTCCGTTTGTGGAATTTATGAAATAGTTGTATTTTGTGTAGTAGTGGCAACTGATCTTTCGAAGTTACTGATTCTCCTGAGATTCTCGTTCTGATTTTTAAAGAATTATATGTTCGTGGTTATGAATATGATCATTATTATTTAAATTGATTTTAATGTGATATGTATATTACAATTTTTTATAAAAAAAAGTTTATAATTTTATTAATAAAAACAAAATTTTCAATATAACAAATTGAATTGATATAATTTTTTATTTTTATTACTTTTTTAATTGAACCCACATTATGTTTCATTATTATTATTTTTGATCTATAATGTCAATTTTACAGACAATAAAATTTTCAATAAATTAGATGGTGAACAAGTGAGAAAATAAAAGGGTGAAAGCATAAAACAATGTTAAAAATTAAGGATAAAGGAATATTAGAATGACAAAATATGAGGGAGTCAAAGAGCCCAAGATCAAACAAGGAGGAAGGGTGGAAAAAGAAGAAAACAATGATAACAAAAAAATGGTAGGTTGAAGAAACAATAGGAAAGAAAGTAAAGAAACAAAACTCAAAGGAAAGGAAAGGAGGTTAAACATAATCTAATAAGCGGGGATATTCTCAATGATGTAAATGATGAATGATGGATTTTGGGGATTGGCTAAGTTTATAGTCATGAAATTATTAGAGAATTTTGGTTTTGTCAAAGTAGATAATATGTTTAGAATTGTGAGATTCTCATTTGGAAATATGGTTATAGGAATTGTCCACAATGTACTCCTTAAGAAAAGCTTTGAACTATTTCCGAGATTGGCGAATATATGATTTGCCACAAAAGCATGGAATTTGGTAAACTTCTAGATTGAACAATGTATGATTTGCCACATGAACACAAAATTTGGTAAACTTTGATGAACTCCTTGGCCAAGCATACAGTTTAATTTATATTTGATAATTATAAATAGTTGTTTAAAGATTTTATATAGTTTAAAAAAGTATGTAACTAATTTTACAACAAAAATAGTTTTTTTCTAAACTCTTTTTTCTTTACAATGTTATTCTATTATCCTTTCACCTTAACCATTTTTATTATCAGTGTAAACTTTATTCGTGTGCGATACATGGATTTTCCACTCACATTGGATAATGGATAATATAAAACTTTTAAACAATTTATTTCTAGAAAAATTAACATAATTTATTTAATATTATCGAATTATTAAAATAAATATAGCTATATTGTTTTTTTGTATATTATGATTGAAATATTTAATAACACTTTTAAATTTGTTAAAAAGCCCTGAGGGCCAGCTCAATTGGTCAAGGTCCCAATTCTAAAGAATCTCGCCATTGGGAGGTCACAGGGTCAATTCTCTGTGATGCCCTCAGGTTTAAGCTTTAATTAGGTTGGCCGATTCGATGTGATCCCTTCAGGTGGATCTACAAGGATTTTCCTATATATATATATATCTTAAGCTATAAGAAGTTAGCTAAACAATGCTTAAAATATTTATGGGTTAACTTATTAAGCATAGATGCGTTAGTAGCATCAATCATAGATAATTGTATTTAACCATAATTATTATGTTTGACAATAATCAATTATAGTCAACCATAGTAGTTAGGGAGTTAACGGGCTGGTAGTTGTGGCACATTATTGTGTTGGCTAGTAAATGGTTAGGAGGTTTGTGAATTAGTGAATCAATAGTAGTTGGTTAATGGATTAGCGATGAGGGGGTTAGTAGATTAGTGCTTGAGATTACGTTGAGTTAACGAGTTAGGTATTAGGGGGTTCATGGTAGTGGGTTAGTTGTTCATGTTTAAGTTAGATTTAGGGGATTATATTTTTAGGGGCTAGGATTTTACTGACAATGTTTAAATGGTGAGAATGAATTAGGGGTTGATGAGTTAAGAGTTTTCTGTTAGTGGTTTAAGGGCTAGTGGGATAATGAGGTAGTTTAGCTTCTTCTTCTTCTTTATATTTTTTTAATCAGATCCAAAGGAATCATTAATTGGTTTGAATTACATAGGAGAGGTCCAATGACATAGCAAGTTTCGAGACATCTCGAGGCTCTTAAAGGGACTCTATCCTTGTGGGAATCTATCCTTTTATCCTTATCATAATGGGCCAAAGTGTCATAAGGGATTTGAACTTGGGTGGAGAAAGTGTAAGACCTAACTCTCAACCATTCAAGCTAACCACCTTAGCCAATTATGATTGGGTTTTATTAAGTAATTGAATTAAGGAATAAGAAGGTTGGAGAGCTAAGACGATAAGGGATTTTAGTGAATGCATCAATTATTTAGCAAATGAAATAGTGAGTGGAAGAGAAATTTATAAAAATTAATGTGTGTGTGAGGATTAACTATCAGGTAAGGTACTCCCAAGGGCCACTTATGATTTAAGTCATGGGGACAACTTGAGGTAATGGTCAAATTTGTGGTTGTACTTGGAGAGATTATATTAATGGTATCATGACTCATGCACACATAAGTGGATCAAAGCCCACCAACATGTCCCTCATTTAAAATAGAGTAGTTTAAGTGGGCCTAATGGTTAAGAATACATGTTTCCTCCTTGGAGGTCATAAGTTCAAAACCAAAGGGGGTTAGAGATTGTAAATGTTTATATATTAATATTATCCAATTGTAATGAGATTATAAGGGAAGACATCCCTTCCTTGGTAAATCCCAATTTCATGTTAATATTCAAAGAGGTTTAGGGGGTAAGTGTCCCACTTGTTGACATACAAGAAAATTCCTTTGTAAACTAATGGAAAACTACCCAATGGTTAGTGGCAATCAAAGTAACTCTCATTCGGTATGATAATTCCCTACCGATATGTGGGCTCAACTAGCCACCTGAAATAGATTGAAAATTTAACTCCAAGCCTTCTTGAGAGGAATAAACTAAATATAACTAGTTATTTAAATAATTATTTAAAACAACCATCCCCAATCTAGGTGTTTGATAAAGAGCCAACTAAAAGGGATGGGGAGGCCAACCACCTCTCCACTTATCTTTGCATTAAAGGGGTGGGGGGGGGCATCCCACCCCATTGACTCACACATGCCAATAGACTCATCAATATATCATAGTAAGATGGCATACTCAACCTTTGTTGGGAGCTCATCCATTCCCTGTCACGATCCTGAGTTTTTTTGTTGTGCAAGAAGAGAATCCTAGTTGCGGGTGGGATATTTCCACTATGGTGTTGGATTTTCTGGTTCACCGATCACTGAATTCCCTAGTCACCCAACATTGGACCCTTTAAGAATTCAAAGCATGAAATCATTTTGCATCAGGTGCAAGGACGAGGTTACAAGGGAAGCTCAACTAGGATTTATGTCATCCATAAGAGAGGAGGGACTTGAATGATACTTCTCCAGGCCTTGTGGGTCGTTAGTAAACATGTAACATTTATGTGTGTAGTCTTTACTAGATTCTGAGTTTATTTTTCTCTACATGGTGGAATTCGATGTCTGGTGTGCAGGGCATTCTCACAAGGTTAAAAACTATGCGACTGTTCTAGTTTATTAGATCTTCACTCAATGACCAAAGCTCATCCATGGTACCACTTACTCTATAGTTGTTTTCTCATCCTTCCCCTTAGCTCGCCTGGGCCCAATCCTTAACTCCCATTTTGGCTCTATTCTAGTTGAGTTTTGTTTGGCTTAATGGTATTCACCCCCTCTAGGGTTTTTTTACTCTTGTATCTTATTTATTTCCTAATTATTATGTAATGTCAAATAATGTGACCCCTTTGTGGGTAAATAACATGGCCCTTCAATCAAGACTCAAGCTTAGATGCAAGCTCAATTTGATACCACAATTTTCCATTCTACCGCTCCCCTTGAAATCCAAATGAAAATTCAATAATCAAAATCCTTAACCACTAATGACTACAAGGCCTATTCTGACTCTAACATCCAAATTGAAGTTCCCAGTTGGGTACCTAACCTTGGCCACACCAGGGGATGGAATGATTAATACCTTAATTCCATCACTCTTAATTATAAAATGAAGATGCTCTTGGGTCAAGTGCTCAAAGAGAACTATGAGGATTGCAATGAGATCATTGCATGCCTCCATGAAATTTAGAGAGTCCAACACCACTAGCCCTCCTTGGTAAACCTCAATGCTCGCTTGGCACATATGGATGGCCATCTCTATTATGGTCTTAAAATCCCAACACGCTTCAATTCACATGACCCAACTCTAGTAATGTCCTTCAACAAATTATGATTGTCCAAATCTCTTGGTTGAAGTTCTGGTTTTAGAATTTTATTGTCTTAGTTAGATGTATGTCTAGTATAATTGGCAGAATATATGTAGTAATTTTGTCAAAAATTTCAAACATCCATTTAACAACGGGATATCTAGAACAAAATTTCCTTTTAGAGCGTTTTGATGATGGGGAATCAAGACAACAACCCTCATTATCGGTAGTTTTGTTTCCCTTTTTGCAAACGATGAGCATGCAAAGATTTGAATTTTGTAAGGCAATGTTTATGATTCAATGGAAGTCTTTAATCAACTATATATATATATATATATATATATATATAATATAACATGTTATAATCTTTTTTATTTATCTATCTATCATGGTTAGAAGCATAAACTAAAATTGTTAATCAATATATATAAGAAAGAAGATGATTATTGAAGTAAGGCAAAATAAATTCAATATTGCATTTCAATAATATAAAAACATAAAATAATATTTGTAATAGGTGAGGAATCACTTAGATAACAAAATTTCCTTATTTATACTAATATTGAATTAGAAAATCAAAACAAAAATATGGAAAATAATTTCTCATATGACTATAATAAAAAAACAACTCGTATAACTTACAAAAATGTAACTCATATGACCATTTACTTGCACAAGTTTCAACTCATCAAAATTTGGTCTTCACAAGTTGTATTTAAATTGATAGAGATATCAAGTTCTATGTATAAAATTTCCAAACACAGTTCTAGGTGGAAAAATTCATAATGTAATAAAAAAATCCTAGAAAGAAGGAAAGGTTTCATCTTCTTTATAACTAATATCTAAAACTACGTACAATCATACATACAAATATAGAGGAAACAAAAAAATTCTTGAGGGATTTAGATTAATCATCGATGGCTTCCTTTCTCTCGTTGTTCAAGATAATATTTCCACCTTGCGATGTATTTGAATAACTGGGTGACTTGGGAAGGTTGTGGAGTTTTCAGAATTAGCTCACAAGTGTTGAGATGTGTAGAAATCCCGAGGTGACTTTCTTTCAATTTACTTGGGAAGAAATAGAGTTAGAAAATTATTTTGGATTGGAAATTATTTTTCAAGTTACTCAAATTATTGTTCCATTGACCAATTTCTCTAATTTGATTAACTTTTTCCTTCTTACTTTTATCCACATCACTCAAGCAACCTAAAAGTGGACTAGTTTCCCAAAAAACCTAAAATTTGGCATTTCATAACCTTCAATACTTTCCAATGCCCCATCCCAAATTTATGAACATTGTTTGTTGGATTCCAATATTATGTCTTATGTGAATTTCCAATTTCCTAACCAAATATCCAAGGAAACCTAAAATTGAAGATCTTCTTCACTTGTTAGCTTTGGCAATTGTTCAAGAATATCAATGTATTTGACCTTCCATAATTCTAGATTATCCACAAGGAGTAGAAAAGGGTGGATGTTGAATGGATTGATAAACAATTTGATTTTCAGATTTCTCAACTTTAACATCATCACCAGGAGACACCCAAATTGGTACTCAAAAAGGAGGAGGACAAGGAACAAAAGTAATAACAAGTTCCGCCTCTAAAATTAGATGTGTCTCATAGTTTGTAGAGGTTGGGGAAGGAGAAACATCTGGGGGTTCAGATTCAAAAGATCTCAGGGTGAGTAGACTCAAACTCTGAAATTTTTCCATGCTGAAATATGATTCAATCACTCCTTTAGGGAATTCATAGCAAAGGTGAAGAAATTGATGAAGAAAATCCTCTACAGATTCACTAGGTTTCATTCTAAGAAAATCAATCCTTTTACAAACATCTTGATATTCATACCTATCAAAGGATTCAGGAAGCTCCTTAAAAGTGGCTTAAGTGAATGGATGGAAGCCACAGGTAATGTATGAAACCACTTTTAAACTCAACCTTCTCATGTGAGGGTGAACAACCTGATTTGAACAAATTTTACAATGAATTACATTATAGAGACAAAAATGAATAAATTGAAAGAAGTGTCTAGGAACAATTAGTACACCCTCGCCATTAAACTTAAATTGATACAAGTTACGAATAATTTCCATAGGGGTTTTAAGATCAATCTCCTTAGAAAAACATCCAGGTATTATGATTTGGGAAAGAGCCATTCAAGATAAGAGATTCAAAACAGACTCAATGGGAACAAATTGTCATGTGACGCTCCTTCTAGCGCCAACTATTGATGATGTTGGAAATACGTCAACCAAGGGGGTTTCCTCGATGTGAAGTCCCAATTAGACCTCACACCGTTTAGACTAGGAGCCCTAACCAGAAATACAACTGGTTTCCATTGTCCTTAGGGATTTTCCTTGGCTACTGTTATTAACATAAGAGGTTATAAAAACATTCTTTGAAACAAGTGAGCTGACATTGTGAGGCATACAATTCTGATGTATATAAGGCACTTTCACAACAAGGAGAAAAGGAGTAAGCCTCCAAAAGAAAAGTAATAGTACTATCTGAAAAGAGATACACAAGCGAATAAGGGGATTGTTAGTTAAACTGCAAAATAGTTTAGAGGACAACCACGTTCAGAAAACCAATTACAACACACCTTCAACAATATAAATACTAAAGCCACCAAAATAGTTCAATTTACTTAGTACATATGAACAAAACATATATTGTAAACATCTATAGAATAGTCCTACTACATTAACAATACATGCATGAGATTGTGCTGGCTCAATGAGCTTCATATATTAAGTGGAAGTGTTAATACATACAAGTACAATGCTACCACATTTAGCCCAAATAGTGGAACATTAAGTCACCACTTCCTCCTCCAAAGAAATATATTCTCTCCTATGCCAATGCTAGAGAAGCCAAGTTGGGAATTTAAAGTCCCAAATGTCTTTTTCTTGAGTTATGAGGGGTGTATTTATAACAAATGAGGTGACTCTCCACCTCCCATGTGACTCTTTACCTCCCTCATGACTCTAGAGATTTAATTTCTATATGAATTTAGAACTCAATAGCGATTCTTCATATTCCATGTGGGACCCTTGGTCTTCCATATATTTTACATTTTCTCATTTTGGGAAATTATACAATTACATTCCACAAATGATGTGTCAAGACATTATGACACATGTGACTCTTAATATGACTCTTGATAATGATGACATGGAACTTCATGATGATCTAGCATTGCCAAGTTACTCCTTAACTGCTTTCTTTGCATCTTCATGATGGATTTTGCATGTGTTTCATCTTCATCCTCCAAGGGGTTGATTGATATGCAATATTCATGCGATCTATATCTTTGATCTTCTATGGTAGGCTAGTGTTCCTTCATCTTCTTGCTTGATGAATTCTTTAGGGTTCCATCTTCACAAGAGTCTTCTATCATAGTCTCCTTCTCTTCCTCTCCAAGCATCATTCTGTCATGTTAAGATATAGTACCTAAAAGTGAAAACAACTCATGACAAAATGACATCAACCCAAAATTTCCTAGTCTATCTTTCTTTATGAAAATGGATGATTGAACTGGAACTAGGCATAAAACAAGGAGGAAGAATTAGGGATTGTGTAGTGCACAATTCCAGGGGTTAGGAGTGATGGAATGAAGCTTGAGACTGTGCAATGCATAGTTATAGAGGCCTGGGAAAGATTACTATGCAACTAAGGAGCCCAGTGAGGTATTATTGATCCTTGAGACTTCATAATGTGCAGTTTGCCTTGCAACTACACAATGCACATAAAGAGGCTGAATGGAAGGCTGAATTGTGCAATTCTAAGGAGTAGGAGGTTGATTTGGAGCATTGTGACTACATAATGCACAGCCTTGGGAGGAAGTAACTAAGAATCATGCAGAAGAATGCATCATAACTGCCCTTCAATAATGCACAATGGACTCCCTTTGACCAGATGCAATACTTTTTTGACCAAAAGATGACACTTGCGACATCAAGAAAAAGTTCAAATGACACGTTGCAAAAGTTGAAGAAAGTGAAAGCGAAACATGCCAAAGTGAAGATAACATGAAAACAACACATGTTAAAGTGGAAGAAAGCATAAATGACAGTTGTGAACATGAAAGCTACACTTGTAAAAATAAAGGTGCGCCAAAACGACAATTTCGATAAATCACCTAAATAGAGGTACAATCCAATTGAAGTGAGGAGGACTATCAATGGAGAGTGCACAATCACTATCGACATGAGTTGTGCAGTACATTGTCCTTAGGGATTTCTCAATCACTGTCAATAGTGATTGCGCAAGCCTTACCTTCATGAACTGTGTAATGCCTATCTAAGCTTACATAGAAAGAAGTGCCTTCATGAATTCATCAAGGACCGAGCATGTGTAAAAAAGTGAATTTGACACTCAGAATCTCGCTGAAGGATAAACTGGCCATGAAGTGAATGAGAACAATCAAGGAACGAAAAGTCATAAGATCAAAAGTAGGCTCCAAAATTTTAGTGCAATTAAAATTTTAGAGGTTGTTTGTCACAATGACAACACTTGGCGACACACTGGTAGAAATCCAACTTCTCTGCTAAGGTTTCACCCTTAAGTGAAAGTTATCAGTATTTTAGAAAGTATTGATTCATCACATATATTATTTTGTCTCCCCCATTTGACCCGATTATGGATCTGGTCTCCTTGTTCCTTTTCTCAGCTAAACACAATCACAAAGCTTTCCAAATCAAAATTGTTTCGATTCAGGAGAAGGGTAATATAAAATTGTGATTTTAAGATAATTAGAGCCTTAGTTTTCACCTTTGGTGCTTCTTCGTTTCCAGTAGGCCTGGAAAATACCCTAATAGATTCACTACAAGAACACAAGCATTGCTTCACTTCCACCAAGCCTGAACAACACCCCGATGAAGTTACTTGCTTCACCTCTTTGCGTAGGAAGCCTTTCTCTTCTATCACCCTTTGTTTATTTATTTATAGGACTGTGCTTAGGCACTTATTTATTTCATTGGGGCAGAAGAGGGATCGTTAATTATTGAGAGAAGATGAGGTTGTTCCCTTAGAGAAGGTTATAGATAATTATGATATTGGTTTTCTCGCTATTTTTTTCCCATTTCCCTGATTCTACTCGATTAGATTGGAAAAAAGAACACCATTTAATTACAACATTGAGTCAAGGAATGATTATATTAGAATATATTCAGGCTTTATGGTTCGACCAAAGGATTTCTATTCAAATGGATCATAATTTCCATACAAACATAATTGAATTTAAAGATATGTAAACCCACGATAGAGAAGAGGATAACATATGGGATAGCATTGTTCGTCATCAAAATTTCCCTTTTCAAGTTTTGCCACTTTGTCTTTTGAGCCAAATGAGAGAATTTTCATGCAGAATCTTATTAAAGAAAAGAAAGAGAGACAAAATAAGGCACAACAGGAAAACAAAAGCAAATTCAAAAGTAGAGTGGAAGTAAGCTTTGACTGTAAAGCAACATGAAAGACAAACAAAGAAAACAAACCAAAAGCATGGATTAGTGCAAAGTAAAACACGAAGGTTATGTAATAGAACTAGGGGACTAAATGCACCTAAGCCTACTCCTAACCTAACATGCTATAAGGTCAGGGATAAGTGTAATGGAATTTCCAATGTAGCTACCGTAACCCCTCCCGACCTGCAATCACAAAGATACAAGCAATTAAAAGCAATATAAAGCATCATGCAAGAGTAAAGATAATAATTTGAAAATCTTGCACAATGAATTGAAGGTCTTTCTTATTAACAAAAAGATGTGTCATACTAACTAGCTTTAACCAGTCTCGAGTTTTAGGCTTGTTTCTTGAAATGATGATCATACAAACCTTTAAGGCTGCTCATGGAAGCACATTCATTTTTGTTTTCAGTTTTAGCAAACATCAAGAAAGCTCAGAACTTGTTATCTGCGATAGAGCTTGCCAGGTAGATTTATCTAACCATTCAACGATTATATCATGATATTCAAAACAACAGATTTGAAAATCTCGACACTCTTGAAAAGATGAATTTTCAATAAACTCATTCAAAGTAAAAAGATAATCTTTTTAAGGGAATTCAATCTGATCTCGTTCGAAAGCCTTATCAATATGGTGGGGACTTGTCATAACCATCAACTCATGCTGAAGTTACACAACCATCCGAAAATCTTTATAATCATGAAATGATAAACCATGAAAATGACTAGTTTCAACAAAATCAATCAATGTAAAACAACTATCATCATGTATGATAATGGGAAAATGATTAATTGAGAAATAATTATTATAACCGATATCATGATCATATTGGTGACTATAAGATCCTCAATTCTCCATTGGTTTGCTTTGTATATGATTAGACATCATGCCAACAATATGAAAGCTTAAGGCATTTAAAACAATCGCTGACATCACAAACTTAGTGAACCAATTAGGATAAGAGGCTGACAAAATATTGGAAACAAGGGTCAAATAAACCCAAGTATTCATATAAACACAAGGGTTTTGATACAATGAATGACTCAAGCATTTTATATCATTCAAGAAGGATTATTGTGCCAAAAATAGGATTAACCTCATGACATACACAAGAGGGATAAGAAGGTGATCTATCTCAGAAGTGTTTGATAAAGAGAAATCCTTCAACCCAGAATGACCTTTATCTTGATAATTAGAATGATGGGCTTTGAAACTTTGTGGATTCGAAAAATATTTTCTCTCCAACCTTGGGTGTGGTGTAAGGGATTCACATGATGATTAATTAACCAAACAATAATCTTCTATCTGATAAAAAAATCTATCTTGAGGGTTTAGGGGATTAGCTTGAAAATGTTGAAAGTCCTTCAAGAATGAGCTCACTTCCAGTGGATGAATGTTGAGGAAAGATTTATGTGTGAAAATATAGATCCAACTTAGTTCAAAGATCTTAATAGGATTGCAAGAACCTAAGATAACCATTAGCATGGTCTGAAGTTCCTCAACTTCTTGACTGGTATTTGAACTGTTTGATGTTGGATCATCAAATTTGGGTGGATTAAAAAAATCGACAGGCAAATATGCACCACTATCATCAGATGTATCAATGAAAATGCTATTAATTCCATTTTTTTATTAGACTTAAGATTAACATATCATCTTATTTATGAATAGAGAATTGAGGTACATCAGTCCGAAAAATCCCTTGATCGTTTAGAGCTATAACATCTTCCTCCTGACTTATAAAATATTTACAATCGAACAAATCATGAACAACAAATTCAAGATTTTCACCAATTTTTGTGATTCAATCCTTTTTGTAAAGCATTGTACACATTCCTTTTGAAGAAAGACAATAAAGTGATTTGACCTTTGAAGGCGAATCCAAAGATGTAGCCCAGACGAAGAGTTGACTAGGTGAACTGTATTATCATCTTTGTCTTGATGCTTCATGTTTCTATTTGTTCATGTGTTGAATAAGTTATTTTCTATACATCTTAAGTTACAAGTTTATGTGGAAATTTTCACAATTATGTGACAAATTGTAACTTATATCTCACAAGCCCTTACAATTGCGTAAAGGATTTTGTTGCAAGTTTTATGCTTCCCAGTTTTTAGATCAATTGTTGGTATAAAAAAAATTATCGCACATATTTGGGTACAGTCAGTAGAGTGATAGAGGTGAGAAAGGATGAAAAGACTCAGGAGGAGGAGCATTAGTTGTAACTAAACCAAATTTATCTTGCATGTTACTCTCCATGAGATTATTTTCATCATCCTAATGATCGAAGTTAGCCATACCAATGTAAAATTCAGATTGATCTTGGTTTTCTTCAACACAGTATAAAAAAGATTCAAAAGCCCAACAATTTGTTTCTTCAAATTTGATATATGAGGATGCATGTCTCAAATAAATTTTGGAATAGTTCTGAATTGAAAGAGAATCCCATGCCATAAATGAAGGTTAAAAACTATGAGAAGCAGGTTCTAAATTGATACCGAACAAATCCAAGTGCTCAGAAGAAGGAAAAACATCGTTCGATGTACTTGGATATCCATAACCACACATGTTAATGAAAACATGGATGTCATGGTGATGGTTGTGTAAAGTCTCAACTTGAATTAAGGATACAGAATCATTTGATAGGTTATCAAGATTGTGAGATCGTTGATCAACCATAAATGCAAGATTGTCATCCTGGAAGAGGGAAGAAAGATATAACATGTATTCACCACTTTGCTCCACTACCTATGAAATACAACTACCTTGTCTATGGTCAGTGTTTGAAATAATATATTGAACATCCTTAAAAGTTGAAATAGGTTGATCGAGCAGATCATGAAACAAGGAATCATGAGACATGGATAATAGAGGTTGAAAGGTATCCCTTGAGGTGGTCAAGTTTTCATTTGGATCATATTCAATATTGGACTTACATGCACTAATATGATCTTGAAAATCCAAGGGATCAACTTTCACTTTAGGCTCCATGCCATTTTTTGAACCAATTCAAGTTCTCTTCAATAGTATCTATATCATGGGAAAATGGTGGAGGTTGAATGGATGTATCAACAATTTTATTTTCATATTTCCTGACTTTAACATCATCACGAGGAGGCACCCAAATTGGTACTGGAAAAGGAGGAGGACAAGGAACACAGGGAATAGTAGTTTACTCCTCTAAAATTGGAGGTATCTCATGGTTTGAAAATTTTGGGGAAGGAGAATCATCCAGGGGTTTGTATTCAAAATTTCTCAAGGTGAGTAGAATCAAACTCTAAAATTTTTCCATGATGAAATCTAAATCAATCACTCCTTCAAGGAATTCATAGAAAAGGTGAAGAAATTGATGAAGAAAATCCTCTACATAGTCACAAAGTTTCATTCTAAGCAAATGAACACTTTTACAAACATCTTGATAGTCATATCTGACAAAGGCTTCATGAAGCTCCTTAACAAGTTGCTCGAGTGTATGGATGGAAGCAATAGGTAACGTATGCCACCCATTTTAAATTTTACCTTCGAATGTGTGGATGAACAAAATTATTTGAACATATTTAAAATGAATTCCATTATACAGACACAAATGAATAAATTGAAATAAGTGTCCAAGAATAGTTAGTTCATCCGCGCCATCAAACTTAAATTGAGACAAGTTATGAATAATTTCTGCGAGGATGGTGAGATAAATCTCCTTGGAGAACATCCTGGGATTATGCTTTGGGAAAGATCCATTTAGTATAAGAGATTCAAAACCAATTCGACATGAATACCTCCTTCTAGCTCAAACAACGGTGTTGGAAATCTGCCAACCAAGGGTGTATCCCCGATGTTGAGTCCTAATTAGACCTCAAACCGTTTGGATTAGGAGCCCCAACCGGAAATATGGTTGGTTTCCATCATCCTTGGGGATTTTCCTTGGTTTCCATTATTAATATACGAGGTTATACAAACATTGTTTGAAGCAAGCAAGTGAGTTGACATTGTGAGGCATACAATTGTGATGTATATTAGGTACTTTCACGAAAAGGAGAAAGAGAGTGAACCTATAGAAGAAAGGTAACAATGCTATCCTAAAAGAGACACACAAGAGAATTACGGGATCATTAGTTAACCTGCAAAATAGTTCACAAGAAAACCACGATCATAAAACCAAATACAACACATCTTCAACGAGATAAGTACCAAAGGCACTAAAACAATTAAAGTTCCTTAGTACATATGTCAAAGAAAACATATACCACAAACATCTAAAGAATAGTCCTACAACATTCATGATACATGCATGAAAATGTGTTGTCTCATTGAGCTTCATATATTAAGTGGAAGTGCCAAGATATACAAGTACAATGCTGCCACACTAGCCCCAATAGTGGAACATTAAGCCACCACTTTCTCCTCCAAGGAAATATCTTCTCTCTTATGCCAATGCTAGAGAAGCCAAGGTGGGAAGTTTAAGTCCAAAAATTCCTTTTGCTTGAGTTATGAGGGTGTATTTATAACAAATGATGTGAATATCCACCTCCCATGTGACTCTTGACGTCCCTCATGACTCTAGAGCTTCTACATTGACTTTTAAAATTCTTAGATGACCTTTGAGTTTCTACATGACTTTAGAACTGAATAGTGATTCTTCATATTCCATGTGGGACCCTTGGTATTCCAAATATTTTACATTTTCTCATTTTGGGAAATTATACAATTACATTCCATAAATTATGTGGAAGACATTATGATACAAGTGACTCTTGATATGACTCTTGATAATGATGACACAAAACTTCATGATGATGTGGCATTGTCAAGCTACTCCTTTTACTGCTTTATTTTCACCTTCATGATGGATATTGCATGTGTTTCATATTCATCCTCCAAGGAGATGATTGATATGGATTCTTCATGTGATATATATCTTTGATATTATGTGGTAAGAGAATGTCCCTTCATATTCTTTCTCAATGAATTCTTCATGGTTCTAGCTTCACCAATGTCTTCTATCATAGTCTCCTTCTCTTCCTCTCTAAGTATCATCCTATCATGTTAAGATATACTACCTACAAGTGAAAATCACTCATGAAACAATGACATCAACCCAAAATATCCTAATCTATCTTGCTTCATGAAAATAACTGAATGAGCCAATACTGGGCACTGGACATGGAGGAAGACTTAGGGATCACACAATGCATAGTTCCAGGGGCCAAGAGTGATGGACTAAAGATTAAGACTACACAATGTTTAGTTCTAGAGGTATGGGAAAGATTAATACATAGTTTAGGATTCCAATAAGTAATTATTGATCCTTGAGACTACACAGTGCATAATTCAGGAGAGAGAATGTGCAACATGATTGCGCAGTTCAAGGAGACAAGGAGACAACTTAAGGCTTACAATTGTGCAATGTGTAGAAAGAAGCTGACTGGAAAGATGAATTGCACAATTATAGGGAGCAAGAGGACAATCTTGAGCATTGTGACTGCGTAATGTGAAGTCCTTGGAGGCAGTGACTATGCATTGCATAGTTCCAAGAGGCATAACATGCTTCTTGTGGCTTGAGACTGTGGAATACGCAGTTTAAAGAGGAAATTTGGGAGGAAGTTGACCAGAGAAGGATCAGTTGCAGAAAATGACTAAGTGTGGGACCAAAGAGCAGAGAGATGGGACCAAAACATGACTTGAACATTATCAAACACTTATAAATGGTCAACCACTCAACAAGGAAGCATTTACCACCCACAATCAACATGTCCTTATCGAAACGACAACTGAACAACACTTATGTCCAAGTGCGACCCTTAGGATAAACTTTACGACGACAATGATAACACTAGTGTGATAGTGCT
>APFE030443520.1:49250-54250 GCA_000404065.3 Pinus taeda | reverse complement strand
GCCGATCATAGAGATGGAATTCATTTTGACCAAGGGTTCCCCTAACATTACTACAAAAAAATAGAGGAAGTGCATTATCATGGATGAATACATATATGGGAAAACATAAACTGTGGTTATATCACATGGTAGCCATCATAATTGCATTCAATCATTATCAAGAAAAACATGCAACATGCGACCAAGCTTGAAAGGATTGTCTCAAATTGGTTCTATATTTGCTAAAATTCCAGTAGCAATAGTCTTACTAGGGGTATATGTTCAATAAATTTATGTAACGCAGATTGAGCTAGCTACTTGCAACTTCGAGATATTATTTATGAGCTTAAGAAACATGTGTTGGATACTTATCTAGGTTAGAAAGGATGTATAATGGAGGTAGAGCTAATAGGGACAAAGCTCCAAGAACAGGATAACCTATGGAGAGATTATTAGGTGACACATAGAACACAAAGTTATCTTGATTTCTTCAACACACTAGCTCCCTGTAACATTTATTCATACATTATCAACCAATTTTTTAGGCGGGTGAGATCCTTTTCCATGATTTCGTATCCTAAACCTAACCCCGATTTAGTCATGCAATAGCCAAATAGGTCAACAAAATTGCATCACAGGGGAAAAAAGGGGAAATACGTGGATCATACTAATGCTTTAAGGATCAAAGACCATTATAGAATCCAACCACAAACTTGGATATATTGAGCATGTGACAACATGTGGTAGCACTTAAGTCCTCTGATTAGTAATATTGCTAGTACTCTATGTCCACAAGTCTTTGCATAAGTCAATAGTTCATTATAGATAAGTATGGTATGGCTTATCATAGGAGAACTTCAAGTTATATTTAAGGCTCTGAAGCATCCTTATTTAATTCAAGAGGATGATGTGTTTGGATTCCTCCTTAAAGGATACATGGAATATGTTATAGAGGGGGATCATGAGGAGCTATGATTTTCAACTTTAATGGGAGTTTTATGAAATATGGTTTACATTTTTGTGGATTACTTTAAGATATGGAAAATTGTGGCAGTGATGCAAATTTAAACAGGGTTAAGATGATACAATAGTTATATGTTGATTCTAAAAACATGTTTAAGAACCTGGTATTGGTATGTAAGTTATAGATTGCTTGAGGACAAGAAATTTTAGGAAGGGAGGGTTGTAATTTCCCCTTTTCCAAACATCCACTTATGGAGGTCGAATCAGTGTCCTAGTCAATTCCCATAGGCTACCAATTAATTTGATTGTTGAATGCCACTCGGGTAAATAGAGCAACATGTGAACTGATGGGGAATAATTAAATTAAAATTGACAGTGGAGAAAAATAAGAAATTTTACAAAGTCACTTTAAAATTAAAGGAGGGAAAATGAGGATACTCATGGTATTCTGATAGCCCATGACGATAAGAGGAAGATTGGAGCTCACTCTTGGGAATGAATTCACTGTTGTTTTTTTTTATAACTGATCTAAGAGCTCTTGGAGATTTGTTTATGGGTTTGAAACCCTAATGGAGATTAGTTTTTATGGCAGAACCATCCACCCTAAGTGATCAAGATTGGTTTCAGTGGTGAAACTACCCACCATAGAAGGATTTGGGCAAAGTTATCCATCATTGTGTTCCTTTGTTTCTCAAGCGCCTCCTTGAGCAATATTTTGATAGGATCTCCTGCCCCCTCGTCTTTCTTTTCTTACCCCAAATATGCAGTAGAAATACCACTTCATTTAATTAATATCAAATACTAAAATATGCTTACAAACAGAATGGAAATAAGACTAGCTCAGGCGATGGTAACTTATCTCTGTGAAGAGATGTTGCGGCTACATGCCTCTGAACTATGTTATAATGAGGCTCAAAGGCCTATTTATTATTGAGAAACAATGGAAAACCCTAAACATCCAAAAACATAATCCTAGGAGATGAAACACCAAACTATGGGCCCCATTTGGGTAAATTGGTACGTCAACTTCTCGGGGTCATAACTTTGGCATACGATTTTGACGCGTACAATACTTCGTTAGAAAGATCTATCCGAGGAATACAACTTTTGAATGACCAACATCAGTCTAAAACCCATGTAGGCCTAAATTTTCCTAAAAAACATCGTTTAGGGCCTCAAAATGGCTCTAGAAGTCCAAGACCTGAAAAAGTGCCAAAAATAGTAAATTGTGCTACAAATAAGGAAACGAAAAAATTGAAAGAAACAATGGTGGGTGTCCAAGTGGAATAGGTGGGTGGCCACCAATATTCACCTGGATCATTCCTCCCACCTTAGGAATCACTGGTCCCCATTACGTTGAGTTCTTCCATGAGATGAGAAAACGTCTATTGAAATTGGTCTCTGGCAAGCCACTTGCCATAGTGAAGGAGTTGACCTACTTTGACAACTCGATATAGTTGGATCCTTTACTATCGAGTGTTCTTGATATGCGTATCCATGATTTTATTAGTTGTGGATTATTCCATGCAATCTGGATTTAACTCTGTAGGTGTGAGCTGTTCTGCAATGTCTGATGTGTCTCGCAATGGTGGGAAGTATGGTCGAAGGCTGTCCACATTGAACACTAGGTGTAGGCCAAGGAATGGGGGAATGCTGAGCTAAAATGTGTTGTCTCCCACATCCTTGGTAATGGTGTAAGGACCATATCAGAGTGGTATGATATAGGATCCGGTAAGGCGTTCCTTCTGCAAATGCAACCAAACTTTGTCGCCCACCTGAAACTTGTGTGGCACCTGATGTTGATCATGTCGCTGCTTGTACTTGGAATTTGATTTCTCCAAAATGTCGTGGACCTACTGGCGGATATGTTGGATGTGCTCAATGAAGTTGCTTTCCTTATCGAATTTGGACTGGACATGAGCAGAATCTGCTTGAGTAGCTGCAAATGGTATGGCCACATCAATGGAACATAGTGGCTAGAATCCCAAGCCCACCAGAAAATGCCTGTGGCCAGTCGAGCTGTGGAGAGCCCGATTATAATGGTGCTAGACATAGGGGAGGCTCTCATCCCATGTGCGTGGATACTTTGAGTTATACATGGGAATATTGTGTAGGATCATCTTGTTGATGACCTCTATTTGACCATCAGTTTGGGGATTGAAAGCTATGGACTTAGTCAGCTTGGTGTCCAACATCGACCAGAGACTGGACCAAAATGTATTGAGGAACCTACTATTCCGATATGAGATGATAGATTGTGGGATCCCAAATTGTACCCACACTCATTCAAAGAAGAGTTTAGTAGTGGCTTCTATTGTGATATTCTTCTTGCAGGATAATGGCCATCTTCGAGAATCTGTCGATGACAACAAAAACACAGTCGTTTCCAAATCATCTTGGCATGCTTGCTTGAAGGAACACAAAGGTGTCACAGGTGGAATAATAGGGCATCTCGGAGGTGAAAATCTGGAACTTGCTGACCCTCCAAGAGCTCTTGGTATCTGTGGCCGAATTTTAGGTCGCTTTGGTAGATAAGTGGTCAATCAAAACCCTCATGCCCATAAGAGTTGAGCACAGTCATTAAAGCCAAGATCGGTGGTCGGTTGAGGAAGTTTGCAACATTATTGGTGCGACCCTTCTTATACTTGATATTCAAATAGAATTATTGCAGGTATGCAGACCACTTCTGATGACGATCATTCTGCAACTTCCCTTGCATATGTATGAACTGCTGGGTTAGGTGCCCTGTGTGGATGACTGTTTCCTTCCCCAAAATGTAATGCTTCCATTTTCGATAGGCCTGCAAAATGTAATACATATCTTTTTCATAAGTGGGATACGTTCGGACTGTGTCTGAAAGTGTCTCATTGTGATATGCCACTGGATGCCCCTATTGAGTAAGGACTGCCCCAATAACATAGTGAGAGGCATCTGTCTCGATCCCAAATGGCTGTTGCAAGTCTGGTAATGTGAGCACTGGTGCAAAGAAGAGGCATTGTTTTAACTCAACGAATGCATTCTGTTGAGATTTAAACCAAAAGAATTTTGCTTTCGCTCCTCCCTTAGTGACTTGACTCAAGGGCCAAGTGATATTAGAGAATCCCAACGCAAACGTGCCGTAGAAATTGGCAAGACCCATAAAGCTGCGGAGCTCTGTCAGAGTGGTTAGGACTGACCAATCTTGAATGACTTGGATCTTGGCCAGATCCACATGCAACAACCGTTCATCAATAATGTATCCTAGATATTGAACCTGGGTCATGCCAAAAGTGCATTTCTCCAAACTGGCACACAAATTGTGTTGCCACAGTGTTTGGAGAACCTCTCAGATGTGGTGGAGGTGCTCTTCCCAACTTTGTCTAAAGATCAGGATGTCATCCAAGTATACCACTACAAATGAGTTGGTGAATCACCGCAAGATGTCATCCATTAACATCATGAAGGTTGCAAGAGCTTTTGTCAACCCGAACGACATAACCAACCATTCGAAAAGGCTTTCCTTGGATTTGAAGGTAGTGTTCCACACATTGGAGGATTCGATTGGTACCTGGTGATATCTAGACTTCAAATCGATATTGCTGAAATATTTTGCTCCCTTGATTTGGTCCAGAAGGCCATCAATCTATGGGATCAGGTATATATTTTAGACAGTGATCTTGTTCAACACCTGATAGTCAATACAGAGTCTCCAAGTCCCATCCTTCTTCTATACCAACACGACTGGGCTCCCACAAGGCGATGAACTCGGTTGGATGTGACCTTTCTACAGCAGCTCCTGAATCTGCCTCTTGATTTCATCGTTCTCCAGAACAGAGTGCCGATAGATTGGTCCATTGGGCAATGACATACCTAAAGTCAGATCGATGGAGTGCTTGACCTGACAGTGCAGAGGCACCCTTGTGGGGGAGGTGAAGATGTCCTCGTACTCCTTCACGACCTTGCCCATCTGTTGTTGTCATGCAGAGGGGCCCTGTCTAGAGGTCATGGCCACTGTCGTCTTCTTTCCCTGAGGGTGTATCATCAAGATTTTTTTTTTTTTTTTTTTTTTCCCGGTTTTT
>APFE030443520.1:2177-42394 GCA_000404065.3 Pinus taeda | reverse complement strand
TACATGGGTACATCAATATAATAAGTGGGTTGTACTAATAACAATAAGGGGTTACACTAGTAGTATAGGGGCCTAACAATAGGATACGGGAATAATAAGTCTGATACTTACAAATCCTGAAAGACTATCAAATGTTGAAAACGTGAATTGTGATATACTTTCAAATTTGTGAAAAGTGAATCCACCACTCCAATTAAAAGAAAAATATAATAAAAAAATGATAATCACAATCAAAACAAAATCAAAATATAAAACTAAAAACAAAAAAGAGTGAGAGAGAAACGAAAGTTATAAAATGACTTTGTAGGTAAATAAAATCAATTATCACTTAAGAAAAATATTTTTTATAACTTGGCCATTCACCGTGAGGCTTTCAATCTCCCCCTCTATTTATTGCAGAATATAAGTTGAAGGACCCAATTTCCTAGAAATCTAAAATTAGTTGAGCCAAAGGTGTTGGAATTTTAAATGTTTCCTTTTACTCATGGACCTTGTCCCATTTCAAAACAAGATTTGTGATGGCAAAGTCTTTTAGGCCAATTGTGCTTATCAAACCAACATTTGATTATTATTTGGTTTTCATGAAATTTTGATTTAGACTTTTCCCTTTCTTCTTCAAGCTTTAATAAGGTGTTGATTTGCGATTACATGATTGAAGATGAGATATTTCTAATTGATTGGACTAATTGTAATAAAGGGAAAAAAGCATTAGGGGGTAAAATAGCTTCATCACTCTAAACAAAAAAATATGGTGAATATCCAAATTCTTTCTTGGGTGTAATCCTATCTACCCATTTACCATTATATATACCATTATGCCACTTTCTTTGTTGTTGATAAACATTTTTCTGAAGAATCCTAATTAAATTTTTGTCCGCAGATTTTGCCAAAGCATTACCTTGAGGGTAATGATTAGCATACTATTTAATAGTGATTCCCTTTTCTCAAGAAAACTTAATAAAATTGAAAGACGAGAATTAAGAAGTAATGTCAAGAAGTAATGATGTGGGACTTCAAATCTAGAAATTATATAATGACTTAGAAAAGAGATTACCTGATCATCATTAACCAATTTTAATGGAATGGCCTCAATCCATCTTATGAAGTAATCTGCAATAGTTAAACTGTATTTGTGGAGTTTTGAATAATTGGGGTTAATTTCCCCAGTTACATCTAAAACCCATTATTCAAAGGGCCCTTCTACTTCAACTAGTTGTAATGGTAGGGTATATTTATTTTCCTCACTAGTAGATGTTTGGCAAAGTTTGTTGAGAAATGGCAACAAGAAATTCTAGTTTAATTTGTCCTTGAATTAAACTGAGAATTGAAATAGAATTCTATTCTCATAACAACTTGTAAATAGTTAATTATTTTTAATTAACTTAATTATCTTAGGAATTTCAAATTGGAAGTCTTTCTGTAGTCATGTATATGTTCTCCCTAAGTTTTAGGGGTCCAGTATGCGTTTAAATTGAATTGGAAATTAGATCACTCAGTTTATTGAGTTAAGTTCAGTTAAATTAGTTCTAAATTGTTTTTGGAACTAATAGAGGACTAACACTCAGTGGGTGCACTAATGCATCCACTAGTGCTACTCCAATTAACTGAAGATTCCGTCATGAAAAACTCATGCATGTTAGTTCAAAGAAAGACCCATTTGGGACTAGAGTGTAGGGACAATGTACTATTAGTGGTATCATTTAATGGAGTGTGAATATCATGCATGCATTAGAGATTGATCCTATGTTTGGATTGCGTGGTTTTGGAAGCATCAATTCCCTTTAAATACGATCTATTAATCCTAGGAATTACACAAGAGATTAGGAGCTTGGAAATCTGCAGAATTGGCTAAGTGTTGGCCAAGAGCTAGCTTGTGAGATGAAAGAGTTGAGCATACTTGTGCGGAATTTTTCTAGTGAGAACAAGCTTTGTATCTTCACTCATATTTCTTATATATCCAATACATATAGTGGGATTTTGAGCAGTGGCTTTCCCCAGATACATCTTGTGTTATGTGCCATTGATTTATCTTCTTCTTGTTCATATTGTTTTCATTGATCTATTAGCTTCTTCTGGTTGAAAGTAGAAGTAGATTCTTGTCCTGTGATTTAGTACATTGCATGAGCTTGTAAATCTACAAGATTTTCTACATGGTATCGAAGCTGAGAACAATATACTAGAGTAGATTTTGAAGTTTTGAGCTTTGGGTTACAGGTGAAATTCGAATTTGCAATACATACTTCAGGATCGACATATGGCATTCTACGATTTGCGACTCAATTATGCCTTGGAAGGAAAATCAAATTTTATAGCCTGGAGGGACATAATGGAGGTTGTGCTAGAGGATAATGGCTTGAATGAATTCATTGATCAATAAATTCCTAAGCTAGAATTCATTGATCAATAAATTCCTAAGCCAACAACATCAAATGCAAAAAATTTTGTCGAATGGAAGAAGTGTGTGGCAAAGGCGAGGCAGATAATTCTTGAGGGAGTTCGATACCACATTGTCTCGAGTCTCCATGGCAAGGAAAATCTGTATGATATGTGGAAAACATTGATGGATTTGTATCAAAACAATAGTGACCAAAGGAAATTTGCAATGAAGGACAAACTTCGAAAAATCAAAATGGAGAAAGGTGAGACTATTCCAAAATACTTGACCAAGTTCACTCAATGTCGTGATGAACTTGGAAGTGTTGGAATCATGGTTGCCAAGGATGATATGGTGAGTATTTATCTTCTAAGACTCCCAAAGAGTTGGCATAGTTATTAGGACTCTATCAATGATCGGGAGAAGCTGCCAGATTGGGAACAATTGTGGTTGGATTTGATGCAGGAGGAGATCAGAGGGAACACCATGGATGGCTCTTCATCAAAGACTGATGATGAAGAGAATTGTGCCTTAGAGATTAAGGGGAAGAAGGGGAAAGGGAAAGCTTCCCATTCCAAATCGGATTCTTATCATGAGGTAAGAAGAAAGACATGACACAAGTTAAGTGCTTTCAATGTCATGAGCTAGGTGATTTTGCTACAAACTTTCCACTTAAGAAGTCCGAGAAGAAGTCCTCAGGAGGAGAAGTGGGATGGGATTTGGCCTCTCAATTCGAATTGGACTTTTCCCTCATTGCATGTGTGGTGTCATCAATGATGGGAAGTGTATGGTACTTAAATGGTGGAGCTTCATTCCACATTACTGGCGACAAAGAGTTATTCAGTGACCTGAAGTAGAAATATCTCTAGATGCATATCAAGATGGGTGATGATGGGAAGTATAGAGTTACTGGATTGGGCACGATTAATTTTTAGAGGGAGAATGGGGCTCCACTCACCTTGAAGAATGTTATGTATGTGCCCTAGCTGAAGAAGAACTTGATATCCGTTTCCATGCTTGAGGATAGACACTATGATGTGATCTTCTCGAAAGGAAAGGCGTACCTTCGACACATAGCGATGGGTCAAGTAAAGAAGATGGGGATTCAGGTGAAGAATCGCTATAAATTGGAGGTAGAGGAGTGTGCTGCTTTGAGCACAAAATCAAAAAGGGTACAGAGCTGAAACGTTGGTGAGTTGTGGCATAGGTGACTGGGCCACTTGCATCATGGGGCTTTGAATATATTGCAATAGATCCTAACCAGTCTTCCCAAAGGTACACTTGAGCAAGTTGATACATGAAAGGGGTGTACTTTGGGAAAATACACCGTCTTCCTTTCACGACAAAGACAGTCAAGCATAAACTATTATAGAGTGAGTCCATTCAGACGTGTGTGGACCATTCTTGACAACATCCATGGCCAAACACAGGTATTATGTTATATTTGTAAATGACTTTTCTCGTAAATGCATATATTTTTTATGCAGAAGAAGGATCAAACATTCACAAATTTTTGCGAGTTTAAAGAATTGGAGAGAAAGAGTTGGGCAAAAAGGTTAAAGCTCTACTAATTAATAACATTAGCGAGTATGTCTTAAACAAGTTTAATAAATTTTGTGCAACGGAAGGGATTAAACGAGAGTTGATGGCACCCCATAGCCCTCAGTAGCATGGGGTGTCCGAGAGGAAGAACATAAGCATATTGAGGGTGATGTTGCATGATCAGGGCCTACCACTACACTTGTGGGCTGAGGCATGAAACACAATGATTTATGTTCAGAAATGTAGCCCACATCGAATACTTGAGATGAAGACACCAGAGGAGGATTATTTCGGTAAGAGGCCAGATGTTGGTCACTTCAAGATTTTTGGGTCATCGATATATTTATATATGACCAAAGATGCACGGAATAAGCTTGAGCTGATAACAGAGTTGGGGATATTTGTGGGGTACACTGATACACCTCACAACTATCAAGTTTACTTTATGACCAATAGGATTACAGTGGTTCGCAGGGATGTCAGATTCAATGAGGAGAAGACCATGTGAGCTTCCCTTGAGAGGGAGATTGAGCTACATGTGGATGAGGAGATTTTAGCTCCTAAGGTTGAGGAGCCTCAAATTGATGTGGAACAACCACATGCAGAGGATTCGGGAGTGGAAACATCCACTCAGGAAGAGTCTTCTAGAGAGGGAAGAAAGCAGGCCAAAGAGGCTAACAGATTGTTGGATGATGAACATGAGAATGTGGAAGCACCCACTTCTCAACGCAGGTAGAGGAGGTCACCTGAGAGGTACACTGGATACATGGCTCTTATGGGAAATGTGTTGTGAGAGAGCCGTCTTCCTTTAAGGAAGTAGTGTAGCAGCTGGTTTGGGTTTATGCCACGGTGGAGGAGTATGACTCCATACTTCGTAACAGTTTTTGGGACGTGGTCCTGAAACTAGAGGACAAGTCAGTGGTGAGCTCCCGTTGGATTTACAAGGTAAATCAAGCTGCAGATGGTAGTGTGGAGAAGCATAAGGTTATATTTGTGGCTCGTGGCTTTTCACAGGTAGAGGGGATTGACTATGATGAGACATTTGCTCCTGTTGCAAGGTACTCGTCAATCAAATCTATATTTACACTATAAACACAAATGGGTTGGAAGATACATTAGATGGATGTGAAGACATCCTTCCTTAATGACATGCTTGAGGAAGAGGTGTACATAGAGAAGCCTGAAGGTTTTGAAACCTTTGACCATGAGTCACATGTGTGTCGCTTAAGAGAGCGTTATATGGGCTGAAGCAAGCACCACGTGCTTGGTACACTAGGATAGGTAGCTACTTCATTGGGTTGGGCTTCACGAAGAGTGAAGCAGATGTGAAACTATAGCACATAGTGGTGGAAGGTAAACTGTTGATCATTGTAATTTATGTTGATGATCTCATACTGACAGGTGATGATCACTTGATCCAGTATTGCAAGGAGGACCTTACAATAGAGTTTGAGATGAAGGACATGGGGTTCATGCATTACTTTATTGGCATGGAGGTATGGTAGGGAGACTGGGAGTTGTTTGTGTCTCAGGGAAAGTATGCCAATGAGATACTTAGGATATTCCACATGGAGAGCAACAAACCCATGGAGACTCCTCTAGAAGGTAACTAGAGGAAGCAGGATGCTGCTTCAGGGGAAGTATTGGAAGCTACTGTTTACATGCAACTTGTGGGTTCACTCATGTACTTAGTGAACACACAACCGAATATATACTATGCAGTTAACCAACTTAGTCAAGTGATGGTTAGGCCTACCAAGCTGTACTAGAAGGTGGCAAAGCATGTGTTGAGATAACTTAAGGGCACTTCTCAATATGGATTATGGTACAAACGAAAAAAGGGAGTAAATATTCAAGGCTTCACCGATGAAAATTATGCAGGGAGTCCATCCGACAGGAAGAGCACATTAGGATGGATCTTCAGTATTGGGTCAACGACAGTTTCTTGGTATAAAAAGAAACAAAGTTCGGTTGCACTTAATTTGGCAGAGGCAGAGTACATGGCTGCGAGTCAGGTAGCATGTGAGGCCATCTGAATGAAGAAGATCCTGGTTGGTTTGTTTGGTCAACAGATTGATCCAATTGTGATTTACTACGATAATCAGAGTTGTATCACACTCTCTGAAAATCCAGTTTTTAATGATCTTTCCAAGCATATTGATATCCGATATCATCATCTCAGAGATTGTGTATTAAGGCGGATTAAGTTGTCAGAGTACATTCCCACAAAGGAGCAAGATGTTGACATTTTGGCAAAGGCATCGTCAAGATGTAAATTCGAGTTTCATAGAGACAGGATTGGGGTAGCTAATAATCCCTTTCTTGTTGAGAGGGAGTGTTGAGAAATGGCAACAAGAAATTCCAGTTTAATATGTCCTTGAATTAAGTGAGAATTAAAATCGAATTATATTCTCATAACAACTTGTAAATAGTTAATTAAGTTTAATTAACTTAATTATCTTAGGAATTTCAAGTTGGAAGTCTTTCAGTAGTCATGTATATGTTCTCCCTAAGTTTTAGGGGTCCAGTATGAGTTTAAATTGAGTTGGAAATTAGATCACTTAGTTCACTGAGTTAAGTTAAGTTAAATTAGTTCTAAATAGTTTTTGGAACTAATAGAGGACTAACAGTCAGTTGGTGCACTAATGCATCCACTAGTGCTACTCTAGTTAACTGAAGATTCCCTCATGAGAAACACATGCATGTCAATTCAAAGAAAGACCCAGTTGAGACTGGAGTGCAGGGACAATGTACTATCAGTGGTATTATTTAATGGAGTGTAAATATCATGCATGCATCAGAGATTGATCCTATGTTTGGATTGCGCAGTTTTGGAAGCATGAATTCCCCTTAAATACAGACTATTCATCCTAGGAATTACGCAAGAGATTAGGAGCTTGGAGAGCTTTAGAATTGGATAATTGTTGGCCAAGGTCTAGCTTGTGAGCTGAGAGAGTTGAGCATACTTGTGCGGAATTGTTCTAGTGAGAACAAGATTTGTATCCTCACTCATATTTCTGATATATGCAATACAGATAGTGGGATTTTGAGCAATGGATTTCCCCAGATACATCTTGTGTTATGTTCCATTGATTTTTCTTCTTCTTTTTCATATTTTTTCATCGATCTATTGGCTTCCGATGTTTGAAAGAAAAAGTAGATTCTTGTCCTGTGCTTTAGTACATTGCATGAGCTTGTGAATCTACAAGATTTTCTACAAAGTTTACACTTTTTAACATATGCATAAGCATATTTAAATAGAGGTCGCCAATAGTATCTAGTTATCAAGATATTGTCTGTGGTTGTTCTACACCCTCCTCCCTTCCACCCCAAAATGTCCTACGAATGGTCCATTGTGTAATTCAAATAAGACTTTTTCCTGCCTCATATTTTTCTAAACATATGAGAAGCGCATTATCATAATTTCTCATAAATAAGACTCCACTAATAAGTCGACATTTCGTAGATTTAGATCTTAAGGTTCTCTTATTTTTGGGTTCAAGATGTCAAGGAGGCATACCATGGTTAAGATAATAGCTTGTTTCGTTGTACCGAAAATTTGTAAATACTAGGGTGTATAGAGTTTGAAAATTGTGTACTTCCATTTCATTCTGCCAACCTTCTTCATTACTAACCTATGAGCCTTCAAACTCTAGTACTAGTTTTCATAAGCCTTGACTTCTAATGATTTCAGTTGGTTTGATTTCAAGGTCATACTCTTGAAGTGTTGTTATCTAGTTGGCACTTTTATCTCTCAACTCCTTTTAGAAAAGTAGATTGTGATTAGACATATGTGGTATAATGAATCTTATATGTGATTGATAAGGGAAAATCTATAGTGTTTCTCTACTTTAAACACAATACTCTTTGTTTGTATGTTTTTATACAATTCAATTCTACTCCTTGAAATCTAGAACTCATAAATGATATGGGCACTTCAAACCTTTCAAATTTTACTATGTAAAAATAACTACATATGATAGGTCTGAAGCAAAAGTATACAATTTTTTTTTTTGGTCAAAATTAGAACTCATAAGTGTAGGGGATTCCATAATTACTTGTTTAATGGAGTTGAAATATTTCTTTTCCTTTTCTTTCCATATGAATATTGCATTTTTCTTAAACATATCCTGCAAAGGTCTTACTATTTCAGCAAAACCTTGAACAAACCTTCTAACATAATTGATTTTTCCAATAAATGACTACATATTATTCTTGTTATGGGGAAATAAATCTGTGAGTTGGCTTTAGTCCTATCAGGACCAATAATGATCCCTAATTTAGATACAATGAAACCTTATAATTTTCCTTCCATAACAAAAAATATAGTTTTCTTTGAATTTAAATAAATACCATATTTCTTGCTACATTCAAAAAGTTTCTTTAACTGTTCAATTTGTTTGTTCGTGCCTTGTGAATAAATTGTGATGTCATATAAGTATATTGACTTATTAATGTAGCCTCTAAATGCAATATCCGTTACTCATTCGAAAGTAGCACCTACATTAATTAGGCCAAAGGGGATTTTCTTGTGTGCATGACTACATTTAATTTTGAAGGTAGCTTTTTTACTTGGTCAGGTTGGGCTACTACAATTTGATTGTACCTAGAGAAACCATCTAACAATGAAAACATTTGAGAAGCAGACATCCATTGTGTTAGTTTTTGGTAGCATCAGATGTACTCTATCCATGAAATTTGTGGAGAGGCTAAGGCACATGAGTTCTAAAGAACCTAGAAATCATT
Organism: Pinus taeda; assembly: GCA_000404065.3. Lineage (NCBI taxonomy): Eukaryota > Viridiplantae > Streptophyta > Pinopsida > Pinales > Pinaceae > Pinus > Pinus taeda. The sequence continues at coordinate 33,732 of APFE030443520.1, read as the reverse complement.
TGGTGAAATTCCACCCAGATTATATTTTATTAAAATAATTAATATTTTTAATGGGGATCCTAAGTCTAAGCTTAGGAAAATTAAAGTATTAATGGTTATTAATAAAAATATGGGTGAGAATGTTTTAGAAAGCGGATCAAGTAAAGTTTTTAATCTTAGTCGTTGATTAAAGACTTAATTTCAGTTGTTGAAGTTTCTGCGAGAAAATTATAATAAGGAGGCTTGCGGTTCATTCAGGAACACACTAAGAGAATGAATTGATCTAGAGTTTGATTTCTCGAGCTAGGAAGATGAGAAATTCGAACTAAGTGATCATTCTATAGAAGAGGGGCAAGGATAGTTCGGGAATACTAGGCAGAGAGGCAGAGATCCACTAGTGGAAGCAACACATCATCTAGAGGGACTAGCGCTAGGCCAATCTGGGCCCATGCAGGCCTGACACATGGCTAGTGCAGAGATAACTGGGGTTAGCCAGTTCTACTGCTGGATCAACCAGAAACTCTCGGGCGAAGTGAGGTAATCTCACTCAATTTTCTGCCATTATATTTTTCTCTATAATTGGATTGTCGGGAGGGCATCCAATATTGTATTCAGAGCTACTGCTTAATAATATAAAACCCTCAGAGCTGCTGCACCGGTTTTCCCGCATTGGGTTTTTCCGGGGACTATTTTTTCCAAAAATAATGGTGTCCTATGTATCTTGTTCTTTGCTCAGTTTCTTGTTTCATGTAATCAAATTAAATTGGTGTAGGCTGCAAAAGTAATTTACTTCAATATTTTTCATAAAATAACTTGATAATGTATATTAAAATCAAGTAGGAGAAGTAAATTCAGTTTTGCTATAGTAGGGGTTCCTTGAGTATAGGAATTTTCACATGGTATCAGAGCGTTGATTTTGAAACAGGAAGAGCAGATCAAACACTAAGCAGAGAGGCCAATAGCTTCATTTGGCAGCAATTCAAATCCCCTTGAAGGGATTGCGCAGTCCTTCCTGGGAAAGAAGAGATTATGAGGAAATATCTATTTGAGAGAGTCAATAGAGAGGTATGATTTCCGGTTCGTGAGCTTGTAAAGGCAGAGGGAGTGATGTAGAGCCTCCACGCAGTGCTTGAAGGGCGCAATTTATGCCGAGGCATAAATACGTCCAAAAAGAGCGAAGACACATAGAAAGGGAATTTTCTCCTCAAAGGACTTTTCTCGCCAAAAGTTTGAATTTTTCACTTGCAGGGAAATAATGACTAGAGGAGTCACTTCGACAGTTTGGGTGAGATGACATCACATGGTCTCAGAGATCAGGATAGGTTGGAAGGAGCTTCCAAATATGTCATATGGAAGACCAAAATATTAGTTGTTCTGGAGGAGTACGATCTCAAAGATTACATCAAGATTGTTGTGGTTGTTCATGCAGACAATGATCAAAAGAAGAAGTACAAGGCCGAGCAAGCAAAGGTGAAGATGTACATACTCGATGGAGTTCAATATCATATGGTATCACACATGCAGGGAAAAGATACAGCCTGAGAAATGTGGGAAGCTTTGTCTTCACTGTATCAAGGTTCTTCCGAACAACGAAATATGTACTTAGAACAAAAGTTGTAGTGGAGATTAATGCAGAAGGGAGAAGGGGTTAAATCCTATCTTCAACATCTTTAGGACACCAGAGACTAGCTTGCTGCAGTGGGGTCTACTCCTCAGTCTACCGCGATGGTAAGAATGGACCTGAATGGAGTCTCATATGAATGGAAATTCTTCATCCAAAGTATATTGGACAGGGAAAGACTACCTTCATGGGAGGAGATGTGGAAACCCTTCAAAAAGAAGAATTAAGGAGGGCTTTGGTTAAGGTTAGCCTCAATGGAAATAGTGGGAGTGGCATGAAGACCAAGAAGGAGGAGGAGGAGAGCGAAGCTCTAGCATCAAAGGGACAACATAAGAATAATTAGAATAAGGACATTTCAGAGGTGAAATGTTTCAGATGTGGAGAGATGGGCCACTTTGCATCCCAATGTACTTTGAAGCAAAAGGATAAGGATGAGAAACATGATCCTAAGGATGCTCCAACAAAAATCGATGAAGATGAGTTTGTCATGAGTGTCCATGCATCTCCAGGGGGGAATGGGGCAATATAGTACTATAGTTGGTAGGATTACATGTGGGCAGGATCCTTGAGGAGCCCACCTCTTGGATCAATTCCTTGTTACGGGAGCCCAAGATTAAACAATAGATAGATGGACTTAGTGTCAGATGATGCAGCGGGTTGGTCGGAGAGACAGATGCAGTAGCTTGATACCAAAGACTCATCAACATAGAGGAAGGTTGGCAATAGTGTAGATGACAAAGTGCAGAATTCAACAACAACGCAAAAGATTCAGAGGGTCAGAGACTAATAGTAGCCAGATTCCAACATTCACATGGTATTATGCTAAACACAGTTAGTTCAATAATTTTGCATGTTTTTTAGTTGCTTCTCTTAGTAATTGAGTTGTAGTACGAATGCAGTGTTTAGCAACATAACAGCTGCAACATTTTAGAGGGAGCTATAGTATAGATGCAACAGTGGCAGTGGCAGTGTCATGGGCAACAATAAATTAGTAGCAATATCACAATGTTGATGGGAGAAAAAATGCAGAAAGGAGATGCTTCAGAGACAGAGAAACATGCAGTTGGACATTGTTGCTAGAGCACATGAGTTCTAAAGAACCCAGAAACTGTTTGGTGAAATTCCACCCGGATTGTATTTTATTAAAATAATTAATATTTTTAATGGGGTTCCTAAGTCTAAACTTAGGAAAAATAAAGTATTAATGGGTATTAATCAAAATATGGGTGAGACTGTTCTAGAAAGTAGATCAAGTCAAGTTTTTAATCTCAGTCGTTTATTAGAGACTTAATCTTGACCGTTGAAGTATCAACGAGAAAAGTATAAGAATGGGGCTTGGAGTTCATTCAGGAACACACAGAGAGAACAAATTGATCTAGAGTTCGATTTATGGGGCTAGGAAGCTGAGAAATTCGAATTAAGTGATTATTATGCAGCAAAGGGGTAGGGATAGTTTGGGAATATTGGGCAGAGAGGCAGAGAGCCACTAGTGGAGGCAACACAACATCTAGAGGGACTGACGTTGGGATAGTCTGGGCCCACGCAGGCCTGACGCAGGGCCATCACAGAGATAGTTGGGGTTCACTAGTTCTATTTTCGGATCAACCGGAAACTTCCGGGTGAAGTGAGGTAATCTCACCCAGTTTTCCGCCATTATATTTTTCTCTGTAACTGGATTGCTGGGAGGGAATCCATCATTATCTTCAGAACTATTGCTTAATAATATAAAACCTTCAAAGATGTTGCACCAGTTTTCCTGCATTGGTTTTTTTTCTGGGGAATATTTTGTCCAAAAATAAAGGTATCCTATATATCTTGTTCTTTGCTCAATTTCTTGTTTCATGTAATCAAATTAAATTGGTGTAGGATGTAGAAGTAATTTAATTCAATATTTTTCATAAAATAACTTGATATTGTATATTAAAATCAAGTAGGAGAAGTAAATTCAGTTTTTCTGTAGTAGGGGTTCCTTGAGTATAGGAATTTTCACACATTGAAAAATTGTTCCATGGGAAGAATGGGATAATTATCTTTATCTGAAGCTTGGTTCAGATTTCAAAAATAAATACGGAGACTAATATCCACATTCTTCTTCCAAACTGAAACTAAAATTGAAACCCACTATGAATGTCTACCCAAAAGAAATATTTTAGCCTTCAACAACCTATTTAATTCTTTATTAATTTGAGGCTCTATGTTTGGATGACTTTTCCTCAACTTTTGTTAAACAAGTTTGAAATCCATTTTAGTTGATATCACATGTTGAATTATTTTAGTATCATACACTTTAAGATCATCATATGTCCACACAAAAATATCTTTATACTCTTTAAACAATATTATAAAAGTAACACATTCACAATCAAAATAATTTTTTTCCAAGACTGACATTTTGGGTATTTTGTTGTGTTTCCAGATTTATAACCTCATATTGCATTGAAGATAAATTTGTTTTACAATTAGTATTGAATTTAAACTTTTCTTTCAAACCATAATTTTTTTCCAGTCTAAGCACCAACTTCGGAATTTCATTTTCTATATTAGATTGGTTATCAAGAGAAGAATCTTGAAGTTCTATCGTGATGCTAATCTAATCAATGATGGAACCTTTGAAAATATCTTCATGAGTAAGGAAATTTAGAATATGGTTATCATCATCAAATGCCCTCCAATTAGTAACATTATCAGGCATTGAAGGTATAGATATTAATTCAATAGAGAATTTGTCTTGAGAGAAGTTCCCTATTAGAATTAACATAGAAGTCAGATTGGTTTATTATTTAATGCTCGTGTTTTGAGAGTAAGGCATTGAAATAATTTCAAAATTTTCAAAATTACAAACTAAATTCCATACCTCATTCTGATAACTTTTAAAGTGAATTGAAACACAATAAATAGAATTATAAAATTGTTTTGTAATAATCTCATAATCACCAATTGATTTCAAATTTTTAACATTTAAATCATAACATTTTTAAGTCTCTGTAAAAGGGCTTCATATTCAACTATATTATTAGTATATTCTCTTCTGAAAAAAAAATATTATTAGTATATTCAAACTCTAATTTACAGGATATCACGAGCATGTTACCATAGGGTCTTTTAGTATACACGCCACACCAACATTCTCAATGGTTTTAGAGCCATCAGAAAACAATAGCCATAAATAATTATCTACAGGAATAAATTCAATATCAAAATAGTAAATAGTTTGATGAACTAGGTCATATACAATAAGAAATTTCCAATTTAATTGTGAATCTATAAATGGGGAAGTTTCAACAATAAATTACCAAAATAAGAATTAAAGTAGTACTTTCCAAGAATCAAATTAATTTCCAATTTAATCGTGAATCTATAAATGGGGAAGTTTCAACAATAAATTGCCAAAATAAGAATTAAAAAATAAGAATTAAAGTAGTAGTTTCCAAGAATCAAATTATTGAATGCGAGGTTAACTAGGATCATTTAATTTTTTTACAATATTCCATGTTCAATCTTTGATTTTATATGGTTGTCCATTAAGAGGTAAATAAAGACGTGACCAATTCGTAGATAAGTATTCATTGATATTTTGACCTCAATCTCTAGTTAGGCCGATAGGCCTTCCTTTGAAAGGGATCTTCGTCGTCCTTTTCATTCTCACGCTGACACTTGTCCTGCAATCTATATTTATTATCTTTGCCATTATACCTATCCACTTCACATCTGTGTGCCGAGTTTATGGCACAATGCTCGGAGTTTATTGTTTACTGTTGTATTTACTCCGCTCAGCTGCTCTGCAGTCCTAACATTGCCAGTTGCCCGGTCTAGGTCCTTTCGTCTGCCAGGTGGTGCTCATCCGCACTCGGAGAATGGGAACAAATCCTGGAGCTCGTCCTCACGCCTGCAGTAGAGGTTACACTCTCAAAACTCTGGTTCTACGCCTGGATTATCGACCAGAGCTTGATTCCGCCTCTTCATTCTGCAACTTCAAAACAGAACGGGAGGCCTACCGGTGTCTGGTCTTCATTTCTACCATTTGGCATAGTTGTAGGCGTGCTCAGAACCTCCATTGAATTCCACAGGACACGGGAATTGGCCTCTTCAACACCTAACTCGCTACCTTTGATGGCAAGTGTATTCTTTATTGTAGAGGTTATTTATATTGTCTCCCGATTCTCACGCTTTTTGTTCTGCCTCTTTTATTGTTCTTTTATCCACAACTGACAGTAACTCTGGTCCATTTACGTAGGTGAAGGCGCATTACCCCTTTCAGGTTCCTCTCTGGTATCGGGATTCGGCAGATGGAAAACCCTCCCCGAGCTACCACAGTTGAGGCTTACTTCCTTATTTAGTTAGTTTGACTTTAAAAAAAAAGTTTTCCTATTGATTAGCGTTGAGACTCTTTCTACTCGACTTGCAGGTTGCAGAAGTCCGAGGTGATGGGGTTTTCCCTCGAGCTTCTATGCTCTTGCCGCAAGCCGCAGAACGAACCCTTCAGATCAAGAAGCACGGTATGGAAATCTAGCGACATACCAGCTTGAGGTTTCCTTCTCCAGTTTTCGAGTTAGACTTGGACTAAATAGGAGATAATTGTAGGAAGTGTTCCCACAGATAATGTAATGCTTGAACGATTTTCCTCTGGTTGGCATCCTCATGATCAACGCAGAGGTTTTCGCGAGGTTTAATTATGACTTGGACTGGCTCTAAATAATTCTTCCTTTTCTGATATCTTTTCTGTGAAGGAAATGTTATATTCTCTCTTAATATATAAATGCTCATCTGTATTTATTTGAATGCGGAATTGTCCATGATGTGTTTTCAGTGTTGACTATTGAACGAGAATTTTACAGTCTTTTTACAATGCTCTACTTACAGTTCTAGAGTTGGTTGAGGCTCTTTGAAATTAAATCTTCAAGTTAGAATAATTAATTTATTAGCCTTCAGCAGAAAAACAATTTCTTGGGTGTCCCCTTTGGGACTGGCCAAGGAATAAATCTACTAGGGTTAGAAGTTCATGCGTAAAGATGATTGTTTGAACTGGGCATCCGTTGCTCTTTTACTTTTAGCGCCCACCATCCCTAATCAGGGTGTTGTCTTGATAGAAAAGTTGGGTCTATGACCAACTATTTAGACCTACACTACACAGGAATAACTTACCCTTTTAGCATTAACTTGAAACTTCATTAACCGAACTGTATCAGTCGCTATCGCAGTTTGTTTAACTGTTTTCTTCTTAAGCGTATCTGGGATGGTCTTTCTATCTGAATCAGGGCCTTGCTCTCCTCATGGGTTCCTTGTTTTAATTTCAGGCCTTGGGCCTCCAAATCCCTTAAAACCTTAATGCAAGCTTCCACCGTGTAGAGAATGTCGAGTCTAAGCTAGATCATAATAAGAGTGACTTAAACCGTATATTTCTTACTGCATTCATACCTACAGGCTAGTCATGCCTTAAAGTCTATTCTAAAGTCATTGTAGCAGGTAGAGCTATCTTCTCATCTGGTCAAATTCTACCTCGCGGTTATTTCATAATAGATTGACTTGCATGGTAATTTGTTCTTAGATATTGTAAAACAGAATAAGGTTTGTATTACTTATTTGATTCAAAACCATTTTACAGTTAACTCATAACAGTTGTTTCACAATAGAATATACTTGTGTGATAATTAGTTCATAAATATTGTAAAATAAAATAAAGTTTGCATCACTTATTTGATTCAAGTCTACTTCACAGCGAATTCATAACAATTGTTCATAACATAATATACCTGCATGGTAATTAATTCTATAGATATTGTAAATAGAAAAAGTTTACATTACTAAACTGATTCAAAACTACTCCACAGCTAATTCATAACCATTGTTTCATAACAAAAAATCCCTGTATGATAATTAATTCTATAAATATTATAAACATAAAAATATATTCATAACAAAATATACCTATATGATAATTAATTTTATAAATATTGTAAACATAATAAAGTTTACATTACTTAAATGATTCAAAACTACTCCAAAGCTAATTCATAACTGCTGTTTCATAACAAAATATACCTACATGGTAATCCTTACATTGTTTAACAAAGTAAGGATATATTACTTATCTGATGATGAAGAATGGTTTCCTATAAATGGAACCTCTCCACCCTAACAATGAGAAATTGGCAATTATGTCCAATGTTCTCCCCCCGAGGTCCTTTGAAAGGGACCTTCGTCGTCCTTTTCATTCTCACACTGACACTTTTCGTGCAATCTATATTTAATATCTTTGCCATTCTACCTATCCACTTCACATCCGTGTGCCGAGTTTATGGCACAATGCTTGGAGTTTACTGGCTAGGCTACATGCATGCCCGCTGGTTTCGCGCTTATCGCCATCACATGGCACACCACGCGGGTTCTGTTATTAATACTCTTCTTGGCACTTTGCTTGGCAGGACGTCCGGTCACAGCTTTTCCCCTTGGTTCGCCTGCCCAGATCGACGGTAAGAAGCCTCTACTGCGATCTGACGGTGTATTAGCTTCTATCTGACGATGGATTAGCTTCTAGGCACTTTACCCTATTTCAAATCTTTTGCATTTTCTGCCAAAAACTTAAAGCTAAATTGTAACCTTTGAACCTAATCATTCACAATTTCATGAATCTCGATGCTTTAATCTTTCTTGTCCACATAATAATTTCGTCGGTGTCTTCTATTTGCATTTTAAGTCGCATGTCCTGCTGTGAAAAGTTCTTGGAAGATCCACATTCTCTGTTTCGATGTTGCTGCTGAAATGGACAATTTGTTCGTCATGTACAGTAATTTAACCCCAGGCAACACGAATTCTCTCGGAATACCCCGCCCCGTGCAAGGACTGTTCGATATGAAGTTCAAGAGCGGGAAAACCCGATGCTGGACGACGGTGGGGCCAAAATATGGCAAGGCAAAATTAAGATAAATTGACTCCATTCTCCCCGCAGAATTTCGAAGCCAGTCCAAGTTCTCCGTTAACAACTTTAATGGTAGGTTGTCCCAAATTTTTGCCGCGCAACGGCCACTGGGGTCGAGTTCGAAGACAGTCGAGAAGAGGATTTCGACGCTAGAATCTTTGCGACTAGTTACAGGAGTGCAGTACTCCGCTGGCTCAAGGTATGCCTAATCAGTGATTTTCTGCTTTCGTACAGTTTTTTTCTTTGGAAGATCCCTAATTTTGAAATTTGCCACTTAATTTCTAGAAGAACGGAGAGCTTTTCTCAGACGACGGATTTCCAAGAAAGTCGTCTCCAGACAACTGGAAGGGAAGGGAGGGTCTATATGCCGCCAGCTTGGGAAGAGCAGGTTTGCTTGGATCTTCGGTGAACGCTCAGCTGATCGCCCAAGATATATTTCAGGCCGTCAAACACTTGAATTTCCCATCTAACGGGCATATTGGGGATAGTGTATGTATTCACTTGAATTGTCCACCGGGCGGGCAGATCAGGAATAGTGTATCCATTCGTCGCTGGAGTGATAGAATTCAAATAACATAACGTACGAGATGGAACAGCTAACGCTAAAGTGATTCACATTTTAAATTTTATTTTATTTTGGGTTTGAATATGCTGGAAAAGATAAATCATGTATGAGAGGTGAGAATTGTTGGAATATTTCATGAATGTATTTTTTTTAATTTTTTAATGTAATTAATTTTACATAGTTCTGAATAGTATTAAATTTAATTTTTAACAATTTTAAATAATTTTATTCATGGGCTTGCAGCTAGATAGTATAAGAGATTCATAAAAGGATTTTCTAAGATTGCTTTTTTATTATATTTTTATAAAATAAAGGAATTAAATTGAATGGATATTAAAGTTTGAAAAATGTTCCCAACTATTAATGAATTGAATATTAGTGCACTCATTTTGAAGATTACTAATTCAAATGAAAATTATGTGGTGTTTGCACATATATTTAAAGAGAGATTTTGTGGATTCTTTATTTAGAATAGATATATGATTTTTTATGAATTTATATTTAAGTAGTTACATGTAATGAACCAACATCTTTTCTAGAAAAAATCAACAATTCTAATTTAATAATCCTGTCGGCCTCTTTTTGTACCTTTTGGGACAATTGCTAGTTAATGGCAACCCATATGGTTCTAGAATGTCAGCTACAAAAACATCAATGGTTTTCTGTAGTTCCATATTCAATTTTTTACGAATTGAATAAGGCATTAAATTTCATGATGCCCCACAATCTACTAAGCACTTATACACATTGATATTTGTTATTTCAAATATTAGGAGGAAAGGTGGAGTGTGTGAACTTGAGCTATCCCCAATTAAAGTTGCATATACAATGTCTTGTTTTTTAGATGTACCCTAAATGTTTTTCCCTTCGTCTTTGTTTTCTAGAGAGGCTAGTTAATTTTCAAAATTTGTGGCCTCTAAGGCTTTGATTATTGCTTTTATTTTCCAATTTTGAAAATTCATAAGGGGAAATATTAGCCCTTGTTATCTTCATATCTTCCATTAAGTCATAATTTAGTAATTCAAGGTTGATTGTAGTTATATTTACATTGGGAGATGATCTATTCGTGGAAAATGTTTTCTTTGTAAAAAAAGGAATAGTGGATCCAAAAGAAGTAGAAGGAGGTGTTTTACTTCTTATTTGAGCAACGTTTATTTCCTCAACGTGTTCTTTGTCTTCGTCATTAATAAAACCTAAAGTAATATCCCAGGTTACATTGAAAGACGATTCAGGTTCATGTTCTTCTTCTATTTCTTTATCATCAATATCTTCGAGTTCCTCATCCTCCTCAAATTGAATTGAATAATTAGGAGTAGGATTATTTCTTCTCAATGGTGCTCTAAAATTCCTCCTAGAAGTCCCTTCTACTAAACTCTTTTTTAGATCTATAATGTCATTGAAAAAAATTGAATATTTTTTTGTAACTTTCCATATTAATATCCTCTTTCCCTTTATTTTATTCTTGTTCTTTTGTGGTGGTTTGCTTCGTGACAGGAGGATAATTTTTTTTTCATTAGATAAGGATTTGTTTTAAAGAAAAAATAATTTCTTGTTAAAATTTTAATGTTTAATGAAATGTATCAGTTAAAGTGGTTTTACCAGCCCTTTTAACAAGAATCCCCATAGATGATGGTAATGTTGTAGTAAAAAAAATCCATTATAACATTATCAGAAGGTTTAGAAGCATTAGGAATTTCATTTAGAAGAGTAAAAATTCTTTGATTAAAGTCTTTGATTTTTTATTTAGATTCCATTTTATTTCTAGATAATTTTAAAACTAAAGTTGTTGGGGATTTATCTTCCCCAAACTTAGACAAAAACAAAGATTCAAATGTTTCTAAAGTTGTAATTAAATTAGCAAGTAGAGCTATATACTCGGTTGATGCTTTACCTTAAAAAGTATAAGGAAACAAAATGAAAACAACACCTTCATGTTCAACATTCATTAAATTAACAATGGGCGTAAATTCATCGACTTGATATTTAGATTGTTCTTTATTATCAGGATCATGTTTTTGCATCAATTTTCTGGTGTTTAGAAAAGTCATGCTAAACACCAAGGACTTGAACTACTCCTAAAGATAGCCAAAACATTCTTAGATTTTGGACTCCACCCATGTTCGTAGTTGTAGATTTTCTACGAGTTCTTTTGGATGAAGATGACTCACAACCAAAAGATAAAGGATGATAAGTATGACTATCTAGAGGAGTTACTTTTGGAGGTGATAAAAAAACTACAATGGGCTTTGTTTTAGTGTTATATCCCTTTTACCAATATTCTTCCCAATTAAATAATGGATTAGTTTTGGCAGAAAAAGGGGTACCAATGGATTCTTCAATTTAAGTGATTTTCTCTTTAGTAAGAAGTACATATTCAACTGGTTGCAACCAAGTTATTTTGATTATGTTATTTTTAAAACTCCCAAATGTTTAAAATGACGAGTAATATCTTGCATAATTTCCTAAGTGTTCCTATAATTTATAATTTCTTGTTGTAAAAGTTTGTCAACACCTAGAGAGTCTCCTTTTGCATATGATTCAAATAATTATGAGATTTGGGGATTTTGGGCTAACATAGAAGATGTAAAATTAGATTTTAGAGTCGCTTGTATAATTGAGAAGTTTGACTAGATAATGACTCTAAGGGTTGAATAATGGCATTGTTGATCTCAGTGAATGTATCTTGGATTCATGTGATTCTTTAGGTTCCATTCATTATCTTTATTCCTCCTTTTAGCGCCATTTGTTGACATACAAGAAAAATCTTGTGTCAACCAATGGAAAACTACTTGATGGTCAGTCCCAATTAGACAAAATATCGTTTGGTATGATAGTTCCCTAATGATATGTGGGCTCAATTCTCCACCTAAAAAAGATTGGAAGTTTAATTCCAAGCCCTCCTAAGAGGAATAAACTAAATCTAACTAGTTATTTAAATAACTATTTAAAACAATTAGAAACAATAAACTAGAATAATCTATTTACTTGTCTATCTGTCTGGACTAGGAGCATAAACTAAATCATGAATGAGTAGATATAAGAAAGAGGTTGGTTATTGAAGAAAGGCAAAATAATTTCAATATCATGCACTTAATAATATAAATACATAAAGCAATATTTGTAACAAGTGAGGAATCACTCATATAACAAATATGTTCTTCTTTCTATTGATAAATTAATGAATCAAAACAAAAATATGGAAATCAATTTCCCATAAGACTGTAGTAAATAAATAAATTGTATAACTTACGGAAATGTAACTCATATAATCATTTACTTGCACATGTTTTGACTCATCAAAATTTGGTTTTCATAAGTTGTACTTGAACTGATAGAGATATCAAGTTATGTGTACAAAATTTCCAATCCTTGTTCTAAGTGGAAAAATTCATAATATAGAAAAAATTCCTCGAAAGAAAGGAAGGGTTCCTCTTCTTTCTAACCAATATCTAAAAATACTTACAATAATAAATAGAAATATAATGAAAAAAAATCCTCAAGCGATTTAGATTAATCATTGTTGGATTTCTTAGAGGATTGGAGCTAACAGGAGGGAGCTCTGCAACTCTCTAAAACCTAACATCGGCTAGTGTTATGTATCCAGATCAAAAATATCAAAAAAACAGAACAAAATATAGATCAATGAATATATATCAATCCACTTCGAGGGGGAAACGTCCCTTTACATCACATAAATGAACAATTCTAGGATGGTTCAGATGACAAGACCTCCTTGGTATATATAGGAGTCTGAAGGGTCAAAATATAATTAGGGCCTACATAACAATAATGTAAGGGCTCAACAATAACAATAGTGGGCTTCTATGGGGCATAATAATAACAGTATGGGACTACACTAGTATTATAGGGACCTAACATGCCCCTCTCCTTCAGTAAAGTGTTTTCCTCAATGTTTTATTAGTTTTGGATGCTTATGTATGAAATAATCATCCTCCCAAGTGGAATATTCAACAGGTAAGTTCTTCCAATTAATGAGATACTCTGAAATTGATTGATTTCGTGGCTATCAGATTCTTGTTTTTGTGATTGCTTCAGGCTCAGATATGATTTTTCCTTCCTCCTCAAGTTCTAGCAACATAGTTTGAACCGAGAAATTGTCACCTATAACCTTCTTTAATCATTAAACATGGAAAACTGGGTGTACTCGTGAAGATGACGAAACTCTAATTTGTATGCCATAGTACCAATTTTTTTAACAACTTGTAAGGGTCATAATACTTGGGTGATAATTTATTATCCTTCTTAGCTTGCTTGAGGGACATTTTTTTGTATAGTTGTAGCCATAAAATTATCCAATCGCCCACATCAAAAAATCTTCTACTACAATGTTGATCTTCCTGTTGTTTCATTTGAATATGTGCTAGATTCAAGATATACTTTAAGAGTTGGAGAACTTTTTTTTGATGCTCGATGTGATCTTCCACTAATTGAACCTTAGAATTGTGTCTTAAAGACGATGTGATGGATAGTGGATGATATCTGTAAATCACCATAAATGGGGTCATTTTTGTTGCAATATGGGAGGAAGTGTTATACTACCATACTACCAGAGGTAACCACTTGACCCATGTTAATTTTTATAGGGCTAGATTGTTCTTTTCTTAGATAATTTAATTTTTAAAACATTTTTCATACACTCACCTAAAAAAATTATGTCATGAATAAAAACTACGTAGAGAGAACAATAACATCAACAATACAATGGAAAAATAAGTAACAATAGAAGGAAATCATACATAATAGGGACACCAATATTTTGGTCGGATACCAAGCGAAAACCCCTCAACGGGGAAAACCAAAAAGCAATTCTTCTTCTTCTATTATATATTCATAAAATGTTCAACTGAGATACAATGTACAAATATCATGAGACATCATCAAACACATCAGGCTTCCTAGGGCCTATCCATGTCAATTCACAACTATGTTTGTGAACTAAATGAGAGAAATCCAAGAGTATTTCCATCATAGGCAAGATTGCCATATCTCATGACAAGATCATTGCAATATACATTTTTTCGTATGCATCAAGGGAATAAATGTCAATGTAACTGCATCAATATCCATATAAGGGCATTTCAACATCATCGGTTGGTACAAGTAATTTCGAGGTTATGGATAAGCAACGTTGTATATGCAACATGCAATATCGTATATCAACATACACCATCGTATCTGGAGTAGAAACATTGTATAATAACATAGTATCTAGAGGAGAAACATCGTTAGCAACATTGGATTATAGTCTAGCAACTTCGTCTGTCTGTCAAAAATACAAGTCTGAACCATAACTTCACATCCTAAGTAGAAACATTGTAATATAAAGGTTTGTAACATATCATCACTCAAGTATGGTCCTCGGATTTGTATCCACCATAGTTTGATTATCAACCCTTAGCATATGTAGTATCTGAATCAATATGGTATGAATAGTATCCAACTTTACATCAAGTAAAAAGGTTTTTTTAGTATTCACATCAAGTAACAAGGTTTGTGGTGTACTTATTTCTCGAAGGCATTTCTTGGCTGTGAAACTACGTTGAGAAACCAACTTGACCAGTCTTTAGGTTCAAGCTGGCCCATGAACCAGAGGGGGCTCCCTCAAGTGTTACAAGGCCTTTTTTAATGCTATTCACTGTCACTAGACAACAACCTTTGAAGCACAATGGCCAAATCTATTATTTGTTGTAGGTGGTTGCTGATGACTAGCCAATCTCTACTTAGAAATAAATTCCTCTCTTTGCTGAAACTTAATCAAAGTGCCAACATCTAATTCCGACCTAAAACATAGATTAAGGAGTTTGGTCGAGGAAAATAAGGTAAATCGGGGAATTAAGTATTCATACTAAATACTTAATCAATCAAATATGTATATGTGTGTAGAAGACTTCTAAAAAAACAAATATACATTCAAGAGATGACAAAAGGTGACAATTAAAGATGAAAAGGAGCTTATTTGAAACAGACAGTTCAATAAGCTAATCTCTCTAATGATAATAACTTCACGGTAGGCTATGAGGGAGGTCAATACTCTAACCTAGACTTGCCTTAGCTCCTATGTTACTTTGAACATATGCAAAAATAATGTATGAAAGCACTAGAAAAACATATAGAGTAGAAACAAATTTTGTCATGAACCAGAGCTAGAATAACTTAATTAAATTCCTATAATACAAGTCTTTACAAAAATCACAGGATTATGGCTTCAAAATACCACCCTTTTACAATGAAAATCAAATAATAAATAATCATTACATCAAGCTAACCGTGTCTAGTTTTCTGGAATAAAAATACAAAAAAATCACTAAAAATAAAATTAATCTTTGAAAAACAGTAGGGAATTTGGAATTGTTGGAAAATATCCTACCTCCAATTCTCAAAATAATCCTTTGAATACTAATTTAGATGCCCAAAATGTTGCCTTTAAATCTACTGTGATCCTTTGATTGTTGGATTCTCTGCTTGGGATTTGGAATGTGATTCCTTGACTGCTGATTTTATTACCTTAAATATGGAAATTGGCTCAGTGATTGTTGATTGATTTCCTTTATTCTTAAAATTGGTTGTTCATTTTTGTCACAAATCTGCCTTAATCTTCTGCCTGTTGATCTTTTACCTCAGAATCTGGAGGTTATTGAAGCTTCTCCCTAAAACTCAGTTAATATGCCGATAATCTCGTTGACTGGTCCATTTTTATAGAATTGATTAATACTCTGTCCTTTGATAAAATCCTTTAATTATCCTTCAGGTGCTAAACCATTGTCAAAATTTTTGAAAATGACTTGGAAATCATTGATTTTTTTTCACTCTTTAATTTCCAAAATTATAAATATTAAATTTTTGGGAATAAGATATAAAAATATTTCTCAAAAATATATAAAATCATATTTCCGTAAAAATAATTCTTTCTTATGGTTTTGAAAAACCATGTCTTCAATACACAACCATGTCTTGTTTTGACATGTAAAATTGTTCTCTTCCTCATGAATTTCTTTAATCAAATCCTGAAATATTTCCTCAAATAATATTTGCTCTGTAAATCCATCCATGCTTTTGAAAACCATGTCCTATAATACTTCTCCATTGTAGCATTTATTTGTTTATGAATTTCATTAATGAAATTAAAAACAATTTACTTATGAATAACTGAAACTTCATAAATAATATTTTTTTGTGAAAACCATCCATTGTTTTGGTTCCCCATGGTTTTGAAAACCATGTCTTATTTTCCCTTGATTGGTAAAATGTCTTTTAGTTTCCTTTTTTACTTGTGTAAAATATTTAGATAAGAATTTATCCAAATTCTCTCTTCACGTACATTTTTCCTCTTTATAATTATTTTCCTCCTTATACCATAGCTAAAAACATTGACTTGTTTAATCTGTAAAATTTCATTTTCACCTCTGTAAAATTATTTCACAGGGAAGAAATGTCTTTATAACATTGGAATGATTTGTTTTTAAATGTATTTCTAAAACATGTATTTTCATTTTTACCTCCTTTTACTCAATCTCCTCTTACCTCCAATCTTTCACCCGTAAGATCATTTCAGATAAATACTACTGTAAAAATGGTCCCTCCATTATTTTCCCTCGATACATACTTTATAATATAGAAATTTGTTTGCATACCCGTAGACCTTCCAGCCTGACATTTATGAATTTAAATCAATGTAAAAAATCATGAAATTAAATCAATGTAAAAAATGGTTTTACAAGGATCTTGGGGGGATAATTGGTGGAGGGGGGGTCGCCGTCTTGTAGGGGGTGGATAATTGGTAAATGGTGTTGGCAATCGATGAGAGGGTGATAACTGTAAAAAGAAGTAAAAAGTGAAACAACTTTTCAGAAGGGGTAGGTCAAAATTCGAATAGGCAGCGCCAACAAACCATTGATTTAACATTTTACACATCTCAAGACAATTCATATAATGGTTTTTTAATGTTTGAAATGCAAGGTGGGGTCATAGGTTTTATTTGACTCATTGACTTTGACTTGAGTTGTTATTGTTGGCTAAGGTTTGGTTGCAAGGTGTTATTGATTTTGGTCACATAATGAAATGCAATAACATATAGTCTTAGAGGTTAAGACCTCAAAAACCAAAATTTTAATTTTAATATTAAATTAATATTTTTAAATAAATTATTTATATAAAAATAAAAAAAAATATACTTTTTATAAAATTAAATTTATTTAAAAACTAAAATATATATTAAAAAAACTTAGCAACTATTATAGGAACCCTTCTTCCTAGAAAATTGATTAGAAAAAAATTTTGTAGCCTTCTTTGGTATATGAAATAACTACAGCATCAACTCCATTTGGGAACTGCTTCTCCTTGTAGGACGCAGAGAACCTAGTACACCAATTGCCTTGAATCTGTTGGGCATGTGGTCAGTTCATAAATCTGTAATATGCAAATCTAAAACCACACTTCCCGCACTAATACATAGACTATTTCACACTAAAATCTGAAAACTGAAAATTGCTTAAGTGAAACAAGTAATACTGCAAGTGGAAATAAGCACAATAGTGCCTAATTCATTGGGCTATGGAGTCAATTAGTCAATCAATAATAAATTTACTCCTTTCAATATCCATCAAGTCATTACACTCAGCCAAACCAAACTTCATACTGCAAACTTGAAACATAAATTGAAACAACTACTGATCTACTACATTAATCCATAAACTGCAAACTCACTGAGATATTGCACACACTCCTACTTTATTAAACTAAAACTTTACACTATTAAGTGTAGTCAAACGTCCAGTGTAACCACGTGAGAAGTGGATTAACCGATATATCACCTTGTATGCAACTGAAAACTTGAAAAATATTTACAAATGTGAAACATAAACTCCATAGACAACTGATACTTACAACTGAATTCTGAAGATTGCATCCTTTGTAGATTTCTGAGATTTATAATCACAGCCATGAAAAAGAAAAACATGATGTTAAATGCAACCATCATAGCAAGAGATGCAATTGTCATTTTGAACCAACAGAATCTGAAACCCACTAGAATCGCCATATAGACAAAGTGGAGTTGCTAGGTGAAGAAATTGAAACCAATGTCAAATGGCTACTCCTTATTCACCAACAAAGAATAGATCTAATCGTGATCATGACCTGAGGAAATATTTCTTCGTTACTTCTCTCTGCGGAAATGACGCCAAATGTTGTACTTGTTTCTCAAAGGCAGTTCTTGGCTGTGAAACTATGTCGAGAAACCAACTCAACCAATCTTTAGGTTCAAGATGGCCCTTGAACCAGAGGGGGCTCCCTCAAGTGTTACGACGTCTTTTTTAACACTATTCATTGTCACTGGACATCAGCCTTTGAAGCACAATGTTCAGATCTATGATTTGTCGTAGGTGGTTGTTGATGATTATCCAATTTCTACTTGAAAATAAAGTCCTCTCTTGCTAAAACTTAATCAAAGTGTCAACATCTAATTCTGACAGAAAACATAGCTTAAAGAGTTTGTTGGAGGAAAATAAGAGAAATTAGGTAATTAAGTATTCACACTGAGTACTTAATCAATCAAATATGTAGATGCGTGTAGCATACTTCTACAACCAAACAAATACATTCAAGAGATGACATAAGGTGACAATTAAAGATGTAGAAGAGCTTATTTAAAACAGATAATTCAATAAGTTGATCTCTCTAATGATAATAATTTCACGGTAGGTTGTCAAGGAGGCCGATACTCTAACCTAGCCTTGCCTTATATCCTATGTTACTCTAAACATATTCATAAATAATGTATGAAAGTACTAGAAAAACATATAGCGGAAAAACAAAATTTGTCATGAATTGGAGCTAGAATACTTTAATTAAATTCCTGTAATAAAAACATTTAGAAAAATGGAAGGTTTCTCACATCAAAATCCCACCCTTTTACAATGAAAATCAAATAATATATAGAGCATTACATCAAGCTCACTATGTCTATATTTCTAGAATAAAACATAAAAAATTCACTAAAAATAAAACTAAACACTGAAAAACTGCAGGAAATTTGGAACTATTGGAAAATCTTCTGCCTCCAAATTTGGAAATAATCCTTTAATTCTGTTGTGATCCTTTGACTGTTGGATTCTCTATTTGGGATTTGGAATGTGATTCCTTGATTGTTGATTTGGTTCCCTCAAATTTGGAAATTGACTCATTGATTGTTGATTGATTGTCTTTGTTCTTGAAATTGGTTGCTCATTTTTGTCACAAATCTGCCTTAATCTTCTTCATGTTGATCTTGTACCTCATAATCTAGAGGTTGTTGAAATTTCTCCCTAAAACTCAGTTAATATGCCCATAATCTGGTTGACTGGTCTGTTTTTATAGATTTATTAATCCCATGCCCTTTGATAAAATCCTTTAATTATCCTTAAAGTGCTCAACCATTGTCAAAAAATTTGAAAATGATTTGGAAATCATTTATTTTTTGTCACTCTTTAATTTCCAAAATTATAAATCTTAAATTTTTGGGAATACGATATAAAAATATTTCCCAAAAATCTATAAAATCACATTTCCATAAAAATAATTCATGCATGTGGTTTTGAAAAACCATGTCTTCAATATAAAACCATGTCTTGTATTGACCTATAAAACTTTTCCTTTCCTCATGAATTTCATTAATCAAATCTTGAAATATTTCCTCAAATAATCTTTGCTCTGTAAATACATCCATGGTTTTGAAAATTGTTTGGTCAATTTAGTGTGTCCTAAATTGCTGCATTTAATTGTCAATCCAGGATTCGTAAGCTGATGAAGTGCTGCGCACTATATGTGCAAGATAACCTATCTCTTACTTTTTGTCATTTTTGGTTTTTTATTTGTTTTGGGGGTTTTTATCTTGGTTGGCTTCCTAATGTGAGAGGGAAATTCTAAAAGATAAGTATGGATATAAATGTTCAAGGCAATGATGTCCTTTATAATGATTTCCTAAACTTCAAACTTCAAAAGGGGTTTAAAACATGCAATGACAAAATTAATTCCTAAAAGAAAATGAAAATGTGCCACTATACTAGTCAAACAAACTGTGAACTATTGATCATGAAACCCATTATCCTTGCTGCTGTCTAAATACAAAAGAAACTGTGCTCAAAGAAATCCAAGAATTGCAAGCAAAGTAAATATAAAATCAAATTACATCAACTCATATTCTGACCCCTCACCATTAGTCTCGCTATGGCTTTCGGAGGTAATCATAAACAACTTGAGCAATTTGATATCTAATTTGCGGGAAAATAAACTAATATCAAATTACACACTCATACTTCAATCCCTCACCATTAGTCTCGCTATGGTTTTCGGAGGTAACTGATAATGACATGAGCAATTTAATATCTGACTTGTAGAAAAATAAACTAATATCAAACTACACACTCATCCTTCAATCCCTCACCACTAGTCTCGCTATGGCTTTCGGAGGTAACTGATAATGACATGAGTAATTTAATATCTAATCTAACTAATAAAGCAAATGTACAAAACTGAAATAAATAAGACAGTGCTGGAATTAAAAACTAAGAAAAATAAATCAACATAAGGACAAGACTGATTCCATGTCATTAGTCATTGTAAAACTATGTGCAAATGCCCGGGCTGCCTACTGTAATCTGGAACAAAGACACTAATCAGTTAACAACAGTATAAAGCATGAAAAATTATGGACAGAAGCAAAACGTTAATACCATAAGAGATGCAATATATACACGTGAATAACTATGGCATAATGAACGTAAGGAAATAAAGCATGAAACTATATAGTAATAAACAAAACCTCAGCATGTGCAGGGGCCCTCTGCACAGTCCTCGGGCAACAGCTATCAACCACGAATTGAGCTTATAAACATAGTCTTCTCATGTATTCAAAATGCAGTCATAACACAGAAACAAAGTCACGGCACAGTGGGCTCGTTAACAGTCAAAATTACATTACCAAAGCTAACTAATATGCGTATGAGAACACATTATTTATAACAGAGGATGACATAACTACTTTCCTACAATCTACATTGATAAAAGACACGCGAACAACCACGTCCAGGAATCTAGCATTATGGCTGCCGTGAAGATTAAATCTATGGAGGGTGGCTGTTGGATTCGGCTTATGGAGCAGTCCACATGTGTTGATATGTCTCCTAAGATTGAGGAACGGCCACGCAAGTCTTCACGTGGTGAAAAACGGAGTTCTGTCACCATAGGACTCTTAGGTTGACCACCACTTGACTACCTTTGACTATGGCCTCTTTTGATGAATTCAACTGAGCCAATAGGACTCGATCCATGTCCACATCATTTTCAACTTGCCCATGTGGCTTGATACGCCTGAAGACACCTGTAATATAGACTTTAACAAAATGGCTGCGGAAAGTTGAGCTGGCTGCGGAAAGTGACAAGATTCCGCAGCTCATAAGCAAAATCTAGTTCAAACAGTAACACAAAGACATAGTCAAGAAACCACTTTAAATGCTTTTTTATAACTAATATGCAATGATATTGATGGTTTAGGAGGTTCAGATGAATGGAAAGAAGCTAGAAAAAGATGTAGGAAAGATGAAAGTTTGGGGCTCAACAAAAACCATGGCCCACAACACTTCTCCATTGTAAAATTTATTTGTTTATGAATTTCATAAATGAAATTATTATTTTTTACCCAAACCATTCATTGTTTTCATATTTAGTTTTGCCCACTTTTGGTTTACTTATGAATAAATGAAACTTCATAAATAATCCTCCTTTTTTTTTGTGAAAACCATCTACTATTTTGCTTCCCCACGGTTTCTAAAACCATGTCTTGTTTTGCCATGATTGGTAAAATGTCTTTTAGTTTCCCTTTTTACTTTTGTAAAATCTTTGGTTGAGAATCTATCCAAATTCTCTCTTCACATACATTTTTCCTCTTTATACCATAGCTAAAAACATTGACTTTATTACTCTATAAAATTTCATTTTCATCTCTGTAAAATTATTTCACAGGGAGGAAATCTCTTTATAACATTGGAATGATTTGTTTTTAAATGTACTCATGAAACATGTATTTTCATTTTCACCTCATTTTACTCAGTCTCCTCTTACCTCCAATCTTTCACTTGTAAGCTCATTTAAGATAAATATGACTGTAAAAATGGTCCCTCCATTATTTGTCCTCGATACATACTTTATAATATAGAAATTATAAATTTGTTTGCATGTAAAAAATGGTTTTACAATGTTTTTACGGGGGGGAGGGGATAGTTGGTAAATGGTTTTGGAGGGGGAGGGTCCGCAATCGATGAGAGGGTGACAACTGTAAAAAGCAGTAAAAAGTGAAACAACTTTTTGGAGGAGGTGTAGGTTAAATGTCGAATATGCAGCCCCCCAAAAAACATTGATTTAAGATTTCAGACATCTCGAGACAAATCATATAATGGTTTTTTAATGTTTGAAATGTTGGGTGGGGCCATAGGTTTTATTTGACTCATTGACTTTGACTTGAGTTGTTGTTGTTGGATAATGTTTGGTTGCAAGGTGTAATTGATTTTGATCATATAATGAAATGCGATGACATTAGTCTAGGAGGTTAGGACCTCTAAAACCAAAAATTTAACTTTTAATAATAAATTAATATTTTTAAATAAAGTATTTTATAAAAAATAAAAAATAAAAATACATTTTTTTATAAAATCAAATTTATTTAAAAAACTAAAAAATATATTAAAAAATAGCTCAACAACTGATATAGGAACCCTTCTCCCGAGAAAATTGATTAGCAAGAGTTAAAAACAAATTAGCCTTCTTTGGAGTAAGAAATAGCTACAATAGTCTGTACAATATATTGTATACAAGGTCTATCCATATTGTAGAGCACACCTTACTGTAATGTGAGATCATACGACTGTAATGCAAGATAGCATACCATATTGAAGTGTGAGATAACATACCTCTATAATGTGAGAGCTTACGGTAATGCAATGTGAGCCACCATACTGTAATGCCATGTCATGTAAGAGTCACCATATTGAAATTCGATGCAAGAGTCACCATACAAAAATTCCATGTAAGGGTCACCATATTGTAAAGCCATGCGAGATCATATGTATGGTAAGATGGATCTTGTAACATAAATCCTTTAGCTAGATCACATCGTACGTAGTCCTGTAACATATGTGAGAGAGTATACTCCTACACATGAGTGAGAGAATAGTCCTGTAGTATAAGTCTTGTAGCCAAATGCAAGAGAGTATATTCCTATACATGAGCAAGAGAACATTCCTATAGTAAAAGTCATATATCCAGATGCAAGATAATATAGTCATGTACATGAGCGAGACAATAGTCTTGTAGTATATGTCATGTAGCCAGATGCTAGAGTAGTCTTGTAGTACCTTATACTATAATTCTAGCAAAATACCTCAAACCATAACCCTTGTGAAATATAGAGAGGATATGGAGAAAAAAATAGCAGATAAATATGTGCTATACAAAGTACTTTAGGAGATCAACCCAATGGGGTATTTAGAGTAGTTTTCCAATCCGAATAGGTGCCTCTTAGGGCAGGCTGACTTCGAAATTTAGGAGAGAAATTCAAATAAAATTAAATTATAAATTAATATATATAATAATATATATATATATATATATATATATATATATTTTAATTTCTTGCCCATTTTATTTTTTTCCATCTTTAAAAATATTTTATATTGGGGAAATAGGGTTTTCTATTTGGGTCTTCTGGGTTCTACGGGAAATTTGTCCCATAACTGCCCAATTTTCAACACTCCCTCTTAACTAGGGAGGAATTTCCATCAACATAATAAGCCTCAACTAGGATGTCTCATCATAGTTGCATCATGGTGTATCTCGAGTGTATATATCTCAATAATAAGGAAGACAAACAATTTTATCATCGTCAAGGCCCATCTCATATCTTCTCATAAAAGAAGATGAATCTGTAACCTATGTTAGGGGAGATCAGTCCTCCAAACCCTACCTATCTCAAGCTCAAGTTCTGTGACCTCCATCTTAGATGAACAATGATGTCTCGATCTAAAGAAGAAGAAGAAGAGTCATCATAGGGGAGCTCTGACTACCACCCTCTATCCATTGACAATACGAAGGATATAAATTACTGTGGAATGTAAGGATCACAACTATCCCATCATTAGGATAATAGGAAAGATACTACTCGCCGTGAGGTGAGGATCACAACTATCCTATTGTCCGTTGATCTTCCAAAGTTTACCTTCAAAAGTCAGTGGTAGAACACCTGCATCCACTACCTTAGGAGGACATACACACTTACCATGAGAGGTAAGGATCAAACACAACCCAAGGTACTTGGGGGAGATAAACACTTTCCATGAGAGGCAAGTATTAGACACACCCAAGTCTCCTCACTCATTGGCCAGATGGGTGGAAATCCCTACAAGCCTAGCTTGTGGGTAGGATTCATACTAGGGTATACTCAATAGGGAGAGATACAGACTTACCATGAGGTAAGGATCAAACATAACCTTGCAATGACAAAGAGGGGAGATACACACTTACCATGAGAGGTAAGAATCAAACACGCCTATTTTCCACGAGTTCCCTCAACCCGAAGAGCTTTCCAACTTAATTACTCTCTCTGGGAGCTCAAACAGGGGGGAAGAGCATATCTCAGTGTCCTCGATTAGTTGGACCCTTGCCTTGGAGGGTCACATCCATCAGTCCAAGCTTCTCTCTTGTAACACCCTCCTGCCACATTTACCCAAGCTAACTAGTCCACTGGGGTAAACATGTAACAAAGAATTACTATGATATGATTCAACTCCCCAAGCACATTTAAGGAAGTGGAATCGAAAAACCAAAACCAAACTGACCTTCCTTAAAAGCCATAGGACCCACAAGGGCTAAAAAACCACTCCAGGTGCCAAACCCATGAGTTAACCTACTTTTTGAAAGAACTAGACCCCCAGTCGCACCCATGACAAGCCCACCATGCGACTAAGACCCTCCAGTCACTCCCACAATAAGGCATCCATGCAACTATGGCCTTTTTCAGGAAGTTTTGTGTTAGTGACCCCGGATTCTGATCCACTTTTTCAGGGCTAGGACACAGGCCTCTACCTAGAACTTCATGAAACTTTTAGAAATGATAAATAACATTGACACAAGGCTACTAACAAAAAAACTTGAGAAAGGGCTTGAACTAACCCCTAACATCCATGACATGCATTCTGTCAAACACATCATGAACATGTAATCTACAGGTCATAACAACAAATATGAACAGAGGGACCTCATACTTATCTAAAATTCCTCAAGAAGGCCTAATGCCCTATCAAAATAGCTGCATTATTGTCTATTAGGTCATTCATTCATTAACATTTCATTTACTAATAAAAACATGATGAGAGCCACAACTCAATTCTATCATAAACCATGCTTATAACCAACATATAACAAACAAAATAATAATGATAGAACAACCATTAAAGACACACGATAACAAGTACATTTACACATAAAAAACAAGAGGAAAATATCTCTTATTATCATATACAAAAGCCAATCAAGTCAGGGACTTCCATGTACCACCCAACCATTGATTGTGCTGAAATAAATATTTGTTTCAGCCAATCACCCCCATGCCATATTCCAAGCATGAATTTGGGACTAAAAAAAAAATTGACCAGGACTTCCTCGTGATTTACCATATATCCCGGCAATACCGAACAAGGATTCCTAGGCCCAGAACCCTCATCTATATAACCATGCTTTACTGTAATCCCGCCAAGGGATTCCTAGGCCCAAACAAGAAACATACACTACCAAGATTTATTTCAATCCCACCATATATCGGTCCAGGGATCACTAGCCCTATACAAGCATAGATGCCCTTAGACATATCCACCTAAATCAAGAGGAATTTGTTCATCTCTACCCTCTAGGCTTTACCATATATCCTGTCATTTACGTTCGAGGATTCCTACTTCCAATGAGGGTATACACAATCTGGATTTACTGCAATCCCACCTTCACTAGTCCAGGGATTCCTAGGCTTTGTGTTTCTCCCTAAGACCACGCCACTCAGTTTTGAAACCATATGGTAATCCAACTCAACTGAATAATAGAAACCACATCACACCATGGTTATCCGGAAATGGAAAGGCGAGTCTGAAAGCCACTGTCACACCTAGAAAAACCCATGCCAATGACAACAAGATAACAAAATACACACATGCATGTACCATGCATGCCAAAACTAGCAAGGAAATCACACATGCAACTCAATATCTAGAAGTAATCCCATTGTAGTCGCTTGATCCAACTCTTCCTTACTTGACCTTTGCTTCCCTTTGCTTTCTTGTCCTTCCTTCCTCCAATGCTAAAGTGCTCCAAGAATACTCTAAGTGTGTGAGAGTATGAGAGAGTACACAAAATAGAGAGAGAGCCCTAAAATTGAACTAACAAAAGTTTGTGAATTGATCCTTAGAAGCCTTTTTATCAATGAGACCTCTATTTTCTTAAATTTCCATTATTTTCATAAATAAAATTCCAATTAATGCCTCTTTCCTTTTCAAAGCCTTTGCCATTTCCTTTAGCCATAATAAACTAAATGAACACCCACACTAGGATTTTCTTCCCAACATTCAGCTTGGAATACGTGTCCCATGACCTTGGTCTTGTTTTGCCTTTATTAACTTTATTACATGGA
Source organism: Pinus taeda (assembly GCA_000404065.3). Lineage (NCBI taxonomy): Eukaryota > Viridiplantae > Streptophyta > Pinopsida > Pinales > Pinaceae > Pinus > Pinus taeda. The sequence goes on along the minus strand of APFE030443520.1, from coordinate 6,929 downwards.
TTTTTAACCTAGGGTTGTTATAAACCCCTCCCCCTTAGGGGAACACTGTCCTCGGTGTTCAATGACACCTACAACTAACAAGACCACTGAAAAGCAAAACATACTTCCCATGGAGCTTTATAACTTAGCTCGATGCAATATTGACAATGAACAACCGGTTGAAAGAAATACCAACATGGAAAACATAAAATCATGACAATCATACCGCTTATTGGAGCTTTATATCATAGCTCGTGGCGGTATTTACATTCATATACATATATACATATACCAAAACTTCTTTGCCTCAATCGAAAAACAAGAAAGGGTACATAACACGCATTTGATTAGAGATCTCCCATGTAGCTTTATTGGTCCCAGAGTGTTTCCATTGCACTTTAACCTACTCGATTGCTCGATTTCAGAGCATGAGCATCTTTCTTTGCAAAATACACTAAGGTTCCAACTGGAATTCTCCTCCCGGCTCCACCTACAATACAAACTAATCAATAACATGATCAACATATTTCACATATATTTTAAGCAATGAAACATGGAAAACATCATGAAATTTCACTGTCAAAGGTAGTGCAAGTCTGTAGGCCAATGGTCCAATCCTCTTAAGGATCCCGAAAGGCCCATAATACCGAGGTGTCAACTTCGCATATGACCCAAACCTTAAGGAGCTATTCTTGGGTTTGATGTGCAAGTACACTTGTTCCCTGACCTGAGACTCCTTAAACATCTTGTGCTTATATGCATAACTTTTCTACCTGTCTTGTTTTTCCTTTAGATTCTTTTTTATAACATGAATTTCTTGTTCCATCTCTGCCAACATGTCTAGTCCTATCAACACCTTGTTCATTGGATCACTCCAACTAATGGGAGTATTATAATTTCACTTGTAAAGTTCCTCAAATAGACTCATCCTCAATGACTCCTAATACCCATTGTTGCAAGCAAACTCTACCAGTGGAAGATACTCTTCCCACTTTCATTTTCGATGTATGACGTACATTCTAAAACATATCCTCTAGAATCTTGTTTAAGCTCTTTGTATGTACATCTGTCTATGGATGATAAGTTGTACTAAAGGCCAACTCTTTACCCAAACTTGAAAACAACTCTTTCCATAATCTGGAAGTGTACTTAACATCCCTTTTTGACACAATCTTCTTTGGAAAACCATGCAACCTCACTACATCTTTGATGAATACCTGTGCTACATCATTAGATGAATAAGTATACTTCACTGGAATGAAGTGTGCTACCTTTGTCAACCTATCCAACACAACCATGATGGGATCATGTTGTCTAGATGTCCTTCACAAATCCGTAATGAAGTCCATGGAGATGACCTCACATTTCCACTATGGAATCAAAATCAGTTGTAATAACCCACCTAGATGCTTACACTTTACTTTTACATGTTGAGAATCCAAGCATCTAGACACAAACTCTGCCACTTCCTTCTTCAAATTCAGAAAATAATAAAACTTCTTCACCATTGTCAATGCCTTTTGATATCATGGGTGACCTGAATACGACTTGACATGAAATTCCCTCGAGATAAGCTTCTTGAGCCCGCTATCGTCTGACACATAGATCTTGTCCCTAAATATGATCAAACCATTTAATGTAAGATGATATTCCACATCCTATTCACCTGTACCATGCTGTAACTTGTGCCTAAGCTCCATGTACCTCTCATCCTGTTGTCTTGCCTGTAATATTCGATCTTGTAGACTTGTCCCATATGAACTCATAATTGCAATGTGATTTACCTACAATATTATGCTAAGAACATCTACAACCCTATTTTCCTTTCCCTTAATGTACCTAATCTCAAAATCAAACTCACTAATCATGGCCAACCATATATATTTCTTGGCATTCAGATCCAGTTGGTCATACAAATATTTCAATCCACTGTGATCAATCATCAATACAAACCTCCTACCATGAAGATAGTACCTCCACATCTTCACAGCATGGATGATCGTTGCCAGTTCAAGATCATGTATAACATAATTATGCTTGTGCTCATTCAATTTCCTTGATTCATAACATACCACCTATTCCTCCTGCACCAAGACTCCACCAAGTCCTCTTGTGCAAGCATTTTTACACACCACAAACTCTTTATATAGTTCTACAATCTTAATAACTTGGGAATTTGACAACAACTGCTCAAAACTTGCTTCACATTCCTCTTTCCATTCAAATTTATTACCTTTTATTTGCAATGATGTAATAAAATATGTAATGCGTGATAAGTTTCTGATGAACCTTTTATAGTAAATTTCTAATCCCATGAATGACCTTACCTCATCCACATTCCTAGGAGTTGCTCATTCCATGATAGCTCTTATCTTTTCTGGATCCACTACTATACCTTCCTTAGAAACAACAATCCCCAAGTAATATACCTCCGTTTGAAGGAAACCGAATTTAATAAGCTTGGCATACAACTGGTGTTCTCTTAGCAATCTCAATGTTGTTGCTAAGTGTTCAACATGCTCTTCCTCATTCTTATAATATATCAATATATCATCAATGAACACAATAAGAAACTTGTCCAGATAAGGACACACCACACTATTCATCAAGCACATAAAAGTAGTTGGAGAATTATTTAAACCAAATGGAACTACAACAAACTCATAATGTCCATACCTGGTCCTGAAAGCAGTCTTGTCGATGTCCTCTTCTTTGATGCATCCCTGATGATATCATGATCTCAGATCAATCCTCAAGAACATTTTTTCTCCCTTCAACTAGTCAAACAAAATATAAATCCTTGGAAATGGATACTTTCTGTTGATGGTTACCTTATTCAACTACCTGTAATCAATGCATAACCTGAGAGTACCATCCTTCTTCTTCAAAAACAACATCGGTGCACCCTAAGGCGACATGCTTGCCCTAATGTATCCCTTTTCAGGCATTTCTTTCAACTGAAACTTAAATTCTACAAAATCTAGTGTGCCCATCCTGTATGGTGCCTTTGATGTTGGTGCTTCCCCCCAAATCAATGGAAAATTCCACTTCCTTGTGAGATGAAAACTCTAAAATATCTACGGGAAATACGTCCTGAAACTATTGTAACATCGGGTACCTACTCAATACCTTTGTATCCTCAAAATCCTTACCTTTATCACTAGAAATATGCATCACAAATAAAACACACCCTTTCCTATGACTACACTTTTCTTGCATAGTTGTAACCATCCTAATTGATGTTCCCTTTTTCTTACCTTGCCAGGTCTTCTGCTCTCCATTGTCATCCAAGAACTCAATAGCCATGTTATAAAAATCCACTTTGGTCCTATGAAGATACCACCATTCTATACCCAACAACGTATTGTATGATCCCAATGGAAGCACATTCAAATGCATTGATGTAGGCATACCATTAAACTCAAATGCATAAGCTCTTACCCAATGATGAACTCTTTTCTTTTTACCTGTAGCAAACTTCACTAACCAAGATTCTATATGAACTTAGTTATTAGAACCACACTTATCCACCAGGTCAGGATTAACATAATTATAATTAGATCCGAGGTCAATCAAAATAGAAACAAAGTGATCACAAATTTTACCATCCATCTCACTAATTGATGCCTGGTGATCTATCTACTTGCTATGTAATGTTGCATAGATATGTGGAATGATCTTCGCAACATCCCCAACTGTCTGCACTTCCTATGCATTGTAGATCTAAGTGCTACCACCCTGATTCTATGGACAATCCCTCTTGAGACTCCTTACCACATGTCCAACACTACAACTGTCACTTACCATCACCTTTATTCTACTTCCCTCCAGGTTGAGGTCCATTCACCTACATCCTTAGGTCTTGCTCTTTTCAGCTATCATTTACCTTTAGATTTGTCTTTCCATTTCCAACCTTGTTGAGATTATGTCTTACGCTTTGATTGCTCATAATAGTGCTTCAACTTCCCAATGACTTATTCAAGTGACCGAGGTTCATCATACTCAATATGATATTTAAATGCTAATGGTAATCCATTGAAAAATCTCTCAACTTTGACTTTCTCATCCTTAAGATATGGTACATGCATTAACATCTATAGGAATGTGGTTGTATGCTCCTCATTCGTCATCAATCCCATATTTAGATTATAAAACTCCTTGGCTTTACTATTATATTACCTCTCTGAAAAATATTTATTGCTGAAAAGTCTCTGGAATTCATGTCAACTCAACTCTTCTCTCCTAATGTCTCTAACCCACTTCACATCTTCCCACCAGATGCTTGCTTTCCCTTTGAGGCCAAAGATAGATATTTTTGCCTTCATGTTCTTTGTGTAATCATGCAGCCCAAAGAACTTCTTCATCCCAAGTAACCATTCCTCTGTATTTTCCATTTTCTTCAAATCTCCATCAAAGGTAGGTGGCTTTTCTTTCTTGATCTCATATGGAAAATATCCCATGTCATTCCTCCTGTAAGGATGATAACGATGATGACCATGGTACCTATTGGAACTAGAATTAAGTAGAACCTGTGTCCATCACCTCTCCTACCCAACGTATCCAATAACCTTCCATCTCTAATCGTGTCATCCCTATCTGGCCTGTGCCCATGTTATGAAACTAGCTCACAAAGAGAAAGAAAACATAGTTGAACGCCTTAGAATTCAGCCTCTTCAAGGGGACAACCTCCTTTACATTACACAAATGAACAATTCTTCAATGATTCAAATGACAAAACCTCCTTTCTATATATAGGAGTCTAAGGAGTCACAA
>APFE030443517.1:112244-139244 GCA_000404065.3 Pinus taeda | reverse complement strand
ATCCTTTATCCTTAGGAAGCCGTGTCTGCCACCCTATCGATCGCAATGCACTAAACACAACATTCAGGAAGATTCACTGCCATACCGTAAAAAGTATTCTGTAGTTTTGCGATTGGTTTGGTAATCCCTCTGTCTAGATTTCCAGAGTAGTCTCTTTCGTTCCTTTTCAGACTCCTTAAAAGAAAAGGTCCATCTGAGCACTTGTCACTTCAGGCTCATTAAAAATCGAAGGTAACTAGAGTCATCTTTAGCTTTTTCTCGACTCTTAAAAATTGAAAAAGAAAGTTGTGTCAAAGCGTCATAAAATTTATTTTAATTGGAATAACATCCCTATTCCCTCATTGATCTTAGGTTGAGAAAATGGAGTCCACCAACCAAGGATTTCCCCTTGGGGGAAATCATAGTCCTTTCTCCTCGTGGAGAGATTTTGGTGCACCTCATATGGCCACATTGTCCCTTCCAGGACTGACAATTGGCCTGCCAGTATGGCTCTTCTCAACCTCTATCATTCAAAGCACCATGATTCATGAGCAATCAAATCAGAAACTAGATGATACTAGAGTTACCCCCCAACCTTCTACTTCGTTTGTTTCTCCCTCTCCTTCCTCTTCGCTTGTTGAAGCTAGTAAAACTAAAAACCAAGTAACCGAGAAGAAGAAGAAAGAGAAGGAGAAGAAGAAGAAGAAGCCAACGGCAAAAGGGGGCAACCAAGAATCGTCTAGTGAAAATCCACACACTGCACCATCCAAACCTAAATCTCCATGTTTCATTTGCAAAGGGGACCACTATCATCGAGATTGTCCTTGTATCCCACGAATATTAAGGGACTGGTCTCCCCACTTGCACAATCCGGTGTCCTCAACCTCTGACAAACATGTTGAGAGTGCGCCATCAACTAATGAAAACGAAGTCAATGGACAGAAACGAAGATATAAATTTCCTTGTAGACTATGTGAAGGTGATCATGCCATCCACCGTTGTCCCTTCCTAGATGAAGCTAAAAGAGTCTTGGATAACCGTCCTTCTTCACCGCTACGGCTTCCTCCTGGATACAAGAAACTCTTGCCGAGTCCATCACTAGTTGAAAATCTGACTGAAACACCTTTGTGGTTGGTCAAAGCATCTATCATTGAAGATAAACCCTCTGAGTCCACACTGGAGCAAAGTCAACAGGTCGAGACGGCAGTCGACTCAGTCTTGTCTTCAAAAGGTTTACCTTCAGAGGATATAGTCACCAAAGAGAATGAGAACAACACCATTCAAATTATTTTCGTAAACACAGACTTCGATGAACATGGGGGCAATCTACTCGTTCCTTTACCATAGGAAGGAAGTTTGTCGGAGATGTATCCGGCCATTTATTCAGTCCCACCTCCAAGAAACCTAGTTGTTTCCTTCGACTGGAATCTACTAGGCAGACCCCGTCTACCATCTAATGTACCATTCCAAATCATAGTACAAGCTTACAGAATGGTCATGGTCAGTACCATCATAGATGAAGGGGCTTATGTGAGTATCCTTTCCTCAACTGCTTAGAAAGAACTTGGTTCGCCATCGCTTCTACCTGAGATGCAAAATCTGACAGGCTTCGACAAAGAAACCAGTCGACCATTAGGGATCCTTCCAAATTTGCCTACAACTTTGAGAAGGAAAACTGTCTACCTAAATGTAATGGTAGTCCAAGGACCTTTATATTACAATCTACTCCTTGGGCATGACTACATTTATAGCATGGGAGCCATTGTCTCCTCACTCTTTCGAGTGATGTGTTTTCTGCATGAAGGCAGAGTGGTCCAGCTTATAGACCAGCTTTCATTTCCCGGCTCACACATAGCTAATAGTCAAATGTCGTCCCTAACTGGTCTTTTTGCGCAAGGAATGTCTCATCACTCTCCAATCCATCCACCTGATGAGTGCGAGTGATTCGGTGATTGTGACTAAAACCCAGGGGGGCATGCGCCCTGGTCTGCTTCGGCAGGAAAACCCTAGTTATAAGGTGGGTTTCCGCGTAGGAATATGACTAGTCTGACACACCCATCCATTTAGGAAAATGGGATTAGACTGGAATAAGATACCTCCATCATAAGGTATGCCTTTCCCGACAGAGAAAGTGTTTTGTCTGCAAATTGAAGGGTAACCTGGAAACTCTACTTCGTTATACCTGGGGGCAAGCAAACCTTTTTGCATGAAAGTGAAAAGCGACCATTTATTTTCTTAGTTTGTAGGTTCTTAACCCTTTAAACTCATAGGATTGGCCATTCCTAGTTTACATAATGAAAGGATCCAGAGCAAAGTTTCAAATGGGGCAAGCTCCCTAAAGAATGAACCTATCGATGAGACATCCTTATTATATGACTGGCACGAGTAGTTTTACGTGAAGTTCAAGCTCATTAAAAAATAAACCTAGAAATGAGCATATGTTCCACCAGAGTTTAAGCTCATTAAAAAATGAACCCACCTTTGGTAAATAACCATTTCAATCGCATTATCATCAGCTTTTGAGCCTTAGTCGTGTTCTTACCATCACCTCCACTCTTTTTTAGCCGATCATACACCTTCATTTGATTTTTTACCCCTTTTGAGGAACAGCTACAATGAGCGATTCTGTTAGCCATCTTCTTTACACTACCATGATTGAAAAGTTCCAAACCTTACCTGGAACCAGCTGCTATCCAAAATCATCACTCGTTCCTCAAAAAACGAGTCTTCTTTAAGCTCTTTTCATCTAACTCGTAAAATATGAAAATATTGCCGAGCAATTGGCCTCTCCAACTCGTTAAAGTGATCGGAACTGCTATCCCTCCTCTAGATTTTAATCTTTTTGGACTTGAGGGATCATTACACAAAAATATCAAGAACTTGTCTTGTTCGGCTCATTAAAACTATCGAAAAGTCATCCCTTCCATATTTTTTTACACTTTTTCGGACTTAAGGGATTACATTACGAAAAAGGAATGCTGGAGTTTCCTTTCCATCCCTTTTTAGACTCTCTAAAATTGAAAAAGGATTGAGTTATCTTTGTCGTTAAACTCGTTAAAAATAATAGCGACAAACTTGTCCATGCAGACAAGAATGAGTTCCACTGTCGCTAGGCTCGTTAAAACATGGCGACGGGTTTGCCCGAAGGGAAAATTATAGAACAAGCATATGTTATCCTCCTTAAGCTTGACATAAATAAGAGGTACTGGTTAGAAATGACTAGGGAAAAATGGGGAAGAAAACTTGAAGAAACTTTATTCGTAGCAAGTCGCTCTTGAACATGACACTTTCACTTCATCACCATGATTGAGTCGGGTTGGGTTATTCCATTCACCAGTCATATCACTATTGGTCCACTGTACCATCCATTTTTTGGGGTTGACACTACCAATCCATTTCAGTGTTGCCGATATGTTCAAGAGAAGTCGCCCAGAGAATTCACCGACCCATCTTGTGTCTCATCTACTACAATACCTTTACGCTTCATTCATTCATGATCGCCACCCTGAACCTTGTATCATCAGATCGTTTTCACCTCCACAAGATCATTTACTTCGTCCCGTGTCATAGATGTGGGATTTATCAATGCCCTCCTACGATGGGTCACTTCTTGTCAACATCAGCTCCTTATCCAAGGAGTCGACCTAGGAACAACCCTTTTAGTACTTTGAAGCTTGCATGCCTCAATGGCAAGTTTCTCACTTTCGGAAATATGTTTACATTAATGGCCTTCGATCAAAAGATTTTGCATGGTGTTCGACATCGACTCATGTATTCACACCACGTGAATTGTACTGTAGTACCTTGAGGGTCATTATCATTATCGGTGATTCCTCTCGCGCCTGTTAACAGCTTACATCATTGGCTGGTAATTAGGCGATGTCTTTCCATGTTCGACTTCAGAACATCTTTTCACATGGATCGACTTGTACTTCAAGCGAAGATTGAATGAGTTTTGAAGACACCAGATCTAGTTTCATCCATCCGGGCTGCGATATATTCAGGAACATAAAGACATCAAATGTACATCATTGCTGCACAGATAATCATCCAAGCTAAAGGATGATGGTTCTACAAGAATCATCAGTCTGCCACACAGATGGTTGTCTGTCCTATGTACATGAAAATGAATTTATAAAGATGAGCATGGGAATGCCCGCCTCAGCTAGATCATGAAAATATTATGAAGATAATGTATTGTATTGTATCTTATTACAAGTCGCCTTCTAGTTCGAAGAACCTCATATCCTCATGATAAAGCATTTCACCCGACATCTGAAGATTTACGACCTCATGCTTGAGGGGGAAACCGTTATAGACATATTTGGGCACTGTAACCCCAATCACATATGTCCATAAACCAAGGGCTTCTAAGTCCCTAAAATGTTGTTTCATACCCTACAGGAGCAAGGTCAGCTGATTACATCATCTCCCAGAAGTTCTCCCTGGAAAACTGCTCAGAACTGGTCAAAACTGGACCATACAGACTGCTCAGTGCTAAGGGTGCAATGCATCTCACCTTCCACATGCAAAAAGTGTGATGCATACTGAAAAACCTTTCTGTGGGGTGAGATGAGCGAGTGTAGACAAATGGCAGAGGCAGTTGGCTAGGTGGAAACCTAGAGAATCTTATAGAAACTGCCCATTTGACACTTGCCTCTCTGAGTTCACCCAGGGATGAGTAAGAGATCATGAATCTCCAAGTGGAACCAAGAACTATCATAGAGAGGACACTAATCAAAATCCCAGAAGCTGGCTCACCCACCTACAAACATCTATATATGGATCCCTAATCCTAGAGATCCGAAGGCCAGAATTTTTCATCTTGTAAAGAAGTGTTGTTGGTTTCTTTGTGGAACATCATAGTGTTGGGTGATCTAGCTTTTCATGAGGTGAAGAAGGGCTTTCATGCTGGGAGGATGGTGCTGGGTCAGATCAATGGGTTGTAATCCTCTCTTCTACTACTTCTATCAATAAAGCTATTTCAGTTTTCCTCCATATGTCTGTGTATCTTTGAATCTTATCTTGATATATGCATTTGTATGGTTAATATATATCTGATCCTATATTGTTTATGGTTATAGATCTATATGCTTTGATGGTATCATACTTCTTTGCCTCTACAGGTGTTCTTTGAAGCATGACAAGTGAGGAAAGAGCGGTGGATTTATGTCAAAGGGGAAAGGCAATAAGCAAGGAGCCAAGCGAAAGACTAAGGTTGGTACTCTCTGCTTCTTTCTCATCTATATCTCATAAAGGAAAACACAAGTTACTTTAGTTTGTTTGTTTCTAAGATAGCTACCCATCTTAGTGGGACTAGCAGCTCTGAATGGACACTATTTTTCACGATAACAGTCTCCACCACACAGAGTTAGTACATCTCTTTGGAGGAGCAGGCAGATGTGGCTACAATATTCCACTGTTGGGGCTAGCAGGTTTACATGGTGTATTGTATGATTGTGACTTACACTTCTTTAATAATAAGAGACAACACATTTTCATGCATATGTTGTTATTGTAGTTGGACTGTTCCAGTTGCCTTAATGATATATGTTGTTTAACTTACGTACTTGTATATGAACTGATTTATATGCAATTATATGAATCTTGTTCTTAATGTGTTGCATATGTTGTTAATGTTGTTGGCGTCCGTGTCGACTGCTCTGCCAGACATCAGACAAACCTTTCTCATGAACCTTTCTATATCAACCGTCACACTCGTCTCGAATTGATCCATGAGTGTTGTTCGTGTTATCTTACCTTGTCGTTGTGACTGCTGCATCTGAGTGGACTCCTCCATCAGAAGCTATGCATGTCCTTTGTGTGGTGTGTTCCTAGTTGATTTGGGACTGATCCCTTTCAACCTGGAACTCACCTTCACCTTCCTCTCCCTTCAAAGTGTTGTAACCTCTCGTACACATTCCTCAACTCTCTGTATCAGACACACCCTTGCTACTGACAGAGTTATCTTACTTGCCTCTGTGCAACATCGCAGTCAAGGCATTACCTTATGACCCACTGTTGGGACTCCTACACTAAACGGTTTGAGGTCTAATTGGGACTTCTTATTGGGGAGATCGCCTTGACATGTTGGTCAGTATAGCACCGTCAACATTTCTGGCACTAGAGGGAGGGCCTGATGACAAGCTGTGTCCTCTCATCTAGTTTTGAACCTTTGCATATCTTTCATGGAGTCTTGCACTCTTCTTCCCCCGAGGTGTTTTTCAAATCGTGAAGATTTATCCATCTCGAGGAATATTTTCAATCTCTTGTCCACTCACATGTATGATGGTGAAGGAAAATTGGCCTGGCCTGAGCACTTACATAACTTTCTTTCCATGATTTATGAGGAAGATGAATTTATTGACGAACATGTCAGTTTGCTGCTTAAATACACATTTCGCGAATCTCCATTTCGTTGGGTTCGTAGCCTACCGGTTGACACCATGCACTCATGCGAGCACTTTTGTGATCTTATTGAAGACATGTTCTATCATTTTGATCCAGAACATCTTGACTGGAAATTGTTACAATGACGGAGGGCTCCGCATGAATCCGTTATTGATTTTTGGCAGTGCTTCTGTGACTTGCAATTTCAAGCTCCAAGGAGCCAGATGAAGTTTCCTTATCTCTGGGATCGATTCAAGTATTGTCCTAAGAAATTTGCCTATCCCAAGAGAAATCTTGAGATCAAGCCTCACTCAAATTTCTTCGTTGATGGAACTGTGCAATCTCATGTGGGAGCAGGCAGTGCCTCAACAGACTATCCGCCTCCCTCTCATTCAACAGTTCCACCATTGCCTAGTGATACTGAGGATCATGTTTGTACACTTATTCATCCTTCACACTCTCCCAACATCACTCCACTCAAAGGACGCATAGATTTGGTTGTGAATCCATCGATTTCTGATATGAATTCTTTTCTATGACCTTTGTCTTCGCACCTGGGTGTTCCTTCGGATGATATTGTCTTGTCTTCATCCATTCTGGACTGTTAACTTGTTGTGAATGAGGAACAACCCACTGACAGAGTTGGTGTTTCACAAACAACATGTGTTGTCATTCATGAAGAGTATGAGTGGGAGCTTGAGTATCAGCACTCGGTGAAGGATGACTCCCTTCCTTTTGAGCCCCCTTCATTATTTCCTAACATCGTTGGTGAACCTGCCATCCATGATTTTGCATGTGTGTCTTAATCTACGGATGCACCCATTGTTGATCTTTCACAGGACACACCGTATGTTAGCCCATCATCCAACAATAGAGAGGACCAATCATTCATTCAAAATCCACTTGATACTTCATATGCTCTTTCCGGAAATGCAGAGGGTGAAAATCATTCCATATCATCTACCCTTCTGTGTGATTTATCAAATCATGAGGATGTCGACCAACATCTTGAATTTTCTAATCTTGGTTGTCATGATCCCTTCACCTCATCATCCGATTCACTTATTGTTAATCTGTCTAACCCACTGGTCTACGACGATCCATCTATCAATGAAGTCGAAACCCCATAGATCATCGAGGCACTTCAGCCTGAGTTGATGGTTATGTCAGACCCTGGCTATCCTGAGGTTGGTTTCACTCTCGATCAGGAAATTGTTCAATCATCCAAGTCTCCTCATCACTCATATATGTATGCACTAAAGATCAATATCATACACAGATCACACTTCCTCCACTCAAACTGCATGATCCCATTGCTCATGCATTGGAGGAGTCTTACATTGCGAGCACTCATGCATGACACAAGTTATCTTTGTTCCTTTCATTTTCTTACATGTATCAGTCAAGAGTGTGCTTATGCTTCAAAGTTGCATGTAGTGTCACACAACACCACAATAAGTCTGCGGACTACCCGTCATGCACATGCACTCACTTATGTCCCTTGGACACTTTGAAACACGAAGTGTGGTTGTCTTCATTGTTATATCTTTCTTTCTGTTGGTTCGCACAACTGGGTTGGTCGCGGACCAAGCCTTCACCAACATGGGTCTACCAACGTGTTGGTGGCTATATTGGAAGTATCACTTCACGTGATCAGGCCCATGTACTATTAGTATAGGAGTAGGAGTAGTGTTTTCTTTCAGTTGTTTGTTTTCTTACATTCTTTGTTTGCTTGCTTATTTGCTTGCTTGTTTTCTTACTTTCTTTGCTTTCACTTTTTCTTTTGCTTTTACATTTCTTTGATGTTTGTTAGTTCATTTGTTTCATTTGTAGGTTAGTCTTGCATGAAACCATGTATGACTCTTGAAGCAAGATAGGTAAAGTACAAGAGGGCTTGTACAACTATCACTACTTGGTTATCTGTCATCTTTCCTCTTTGTGATTAGCTTGTTACTCTTAGTCCATGATACATCGAAGGAAAATATGTACTGTTCGCAGTGAACCTTGGTGAAAACACAATGCTTGTGTGCTAACTAGTGTCACCTTCTCTAGTTGGTTGTTTTTAGGTTAACCCTTGTCATCCCAATCAAGTAGAGTAAGGTGAGGAGGAAAACATTAACAGGCACATCAGAGATATAATAAACTACTTCTCTGCTAGAACAACCTCTTCTGCTCACAATAAGTTGGGATCCCTCTTCTGCCTCTGAAATGAATAAGTGTTATGCACAGTGAAAATAAAAAAAATGAAAAGTCAAAAAAAAATTCAAAATGAAAAATGAATAAGGTGAAAGAAGAGAAAAGTTTCATGCACAGGGAGGTGATGCAAGCAAATCCATCAGGGTTATGACCAGGCTTGTTGGTAGCGGAGCCATACTTGTGTTCCTATTTGACTCCACTAGGGTACTATCAAAGCCTGTTGGCGGCGGAGCAACACCAGAGATGAAACTAAGACTCCGATGACTATACTTCTTGTGCACATATATACCCCTCAACCCCAATTGAGACAACTGTGTTGCCTTGGCTTGGAATGCGTGTCAATCGACCAAGATAATGGCAGATGCTACATCTTACAATCAAGCTAGTGTGAAGCCAAGATGAGTTGAGAGCGGAAAAATACTCCCTGGAGGTGTTAGACTTGCTTTTCATGAACAAGGTCCATTCAGAGAGCTAGAGTTCTACCAGTGCGTCACCAAGTGTTGTAGTCAGGGAAAATTTTAAGAACCCCCCCTAAATTTATATGTATAATAAATGGGCGAATCTCCATGGTATATAGGAAAAATGGAAGGCGATTTTATCAATAATATAATATTTTTATATAATGTTTTGGCGAATCTCTCACCAAGCATGGCGAATATTTTACTTCAATTATAAAATCTTGTAAGATATTGGTATTACCATGGGTCAAACCATGGGTATCATAAACCTTGGACCTTAAAAATTACTATTAGTAATTTATAAAAATTAATAGTTGATTTTTATTTTATTTTTTATTTTAACCAAGCTAAAATGTTTAACATATATTAAATTACAACATCCATTTTTACTCTTGATCCACCAAGCCCCGAGGGGGATCAAATATTTTTTCACTCTATGCTTGTTTGCATATCACGATATTTGATACCTCTCACGGGTTAGTAGATCCAAAGTAAAGATGGATCTATGCTAGTATAAGTCCCCATTTAAGTAGGCTACATTCCAGGTGAATACCATGGGTCAATACCATGTGCCATTTTGGTGAATACCCTGGGTCAATACCATGTGCCATTTTTATTTTTATTAATACTAATATTAGGGTTAATAATGTTTTTTTGCATGTTATTAATATAAAAAAATAAAAAAATTGTTTTATTTGTTTACTATACCTTTCGTTTATTTATATTTTTATTAATTTACCATACCATTCATAAATATAGGGTGACTTATGGAGTAAATATAAAAAAGTGTTTTATTTGTTTACCATACCTCTCGCTTATTTATATTTTTATTACTATACCATACCTCTTTTACAAATATGGTATTTGGCCCATAGGATTCACTTAAATAAAACCTCTTTCTTGAGCCTTCATAAATAGAACGAGGGTTATGGACTAAATATAAAAAGAGGTTTTATTTATTTACCATGTGTCTAGTTTATTTATATTTTTATTTATTTACCATACCTTTTGAGTAAGTATAAAAAAACATTTTATTTATTTACCATACCTCCATTTTACTTATATTTTTATTTGTTTACACCCTTGCATGTATATAAGGTGACGTATTGAGTTAATATAAAAAAAGTTTTATTTATTTACCATACTTCTCATTTATTTATATTTTTATTAATTTACGATACCTCTTTTATAAATATGGTATTTAGGCCATAGGATTCACTTAAATAAAACCTATTCTTGAAAATGGGTGAATGGATTCACTTAAATAAAACATATTATTGAAAATGGGTGAATGGAAGGTTGTAACTCCTAATTTCAAGGGCTAAATTTACCTTTTTTACCCTCTCCCTTAAAATAAGGTGGGCTATTTGAGGTGATTTGTAAAAATGTACTATGATACAAAATATTCGCCCACTAAAAATTTAAAACCCCTTAATTCCGCCAAAGGGCAAACATTCACCCCTAAAATTTTCTATGGTTGTAGCAGCTACAACCACCCTCCAAAAGTTTTCCTTAGCCTATTTTGGAGCCTCCCTACCAAACTTTCCCAACACTTTGTCCTACTTCGTCAAGTACTCAAGCTTCATGAGTTTTCTTGCTCAAAGGCAGCCTATCGATCACATTTTGATCTTTTCCCTTCATAGGATGCTCACCCGGACTTGGTCCAGTTGCAGGATGAGCAGCTTCCCATTTAAAATTGTGCATTTATGGAGGGAAACCAACCTCCCTTCCAAAAATTACGTAATCCTCTCTGGCAGCTTGTTGGACTCCAGGATTGCATAGTCCTGCCAGCCAACCCTCCCAGCTGTATTTGCGTAAATTTTCCGAGCAACAGGCCATTCAGCCCAAGATTTATGCAAATCTAGGCAGCAGTCAGCTGCTCTGCCCAGAAATTGAACAAATCTCCTGGGCAGCCAGCCCAGATCCCAACCATAAATGAGATTTTTCTCCAGTAGTGGACCAATCTCTTACATGTACAGCTGAGTTGACCGATTCCCTCAGGGATGGAGAAAAATATACTTGCATGCATGGGCTACTTCTCCCAAGGTACCATGCAAAGGCATCCCTTGTTTCAGGGATCTGTGTTTAGCAGTTGTAGGTTACATGCAAGGAGCAATTCAAAAACCTCCCGCCAAGTGTCGCTTCCCCTATATTTGTGGCATGTGCATCACAACCTCGATGTTATCAAAACTCATCAATTGGATGCTACACAACTTATTCCTCACCTCAACCTTATAGCTATAACATCCCACATCACATCTAGGAGCAGTCGGCACCTTCAACTCAATTGTTTTGGGGTAATTTCGCTTCCCATGCCTTGTGCTACATTTCTATCGCTTTTTGTGTTTTCGCTTGTGGGAGTACTATTTGCTTGATTTCTTTGAACGCTTGTTGTCGTTTACATGTATACTAGTTTGTCCGAGATTTGTTTCAGTTTTCGTTTCTATCTCACTATTATCGCATGCATGAAACTGTTTTGCACAGACATTCAGCCAACCGGCATGTTGGGTAGTAGAAGCCCCACGCAACGGTCATGGGGCACAAAGCCTGAAGTTTTGGATAAAGATAGGGTAAAGACTCCGCGGGATGCGCGGAGCATGATTTGTAATAAGTTGAAGTCAAAGCGTAGTCCACCCAAAAATAATGTAAGGAAATGTAAGTTGAGTCGGCTTGCCCATGGATCACGGGCCATGGAAAGGTATAAATAGAGAGAGGCTCTATGGGTAGAGGTATCTAAGTTTTGTTGTATGATCTTGGATCTGAAATGTAATGGGTTTTTGAGGAGAAAAATCTAAAAGCATCTATAAGTCCGAGCCAAGGGTTTGGGTAGTAGATAGAGGCTTTGCAGCTGTGTGCGTAGACCCCTGGAGCCAAAGGGTAGTCCACCCAAAAATAATGTAAGGAAATGTAAGTTGAGTCAGCTCACCCGTGGATCACGGTCCATGGAAAGGTATAAATAGAGAGAGGCTCTATGGGTAGAGGTAGCTAAGTGTTGTTGTATGACCTTGGATCTGAAATGTAATGGGTTTTTGAGGAGAATAATCTAAAAGCATCTATAAGTCCGAGCCAAGGGTTTGGGTAGTAGATAGAGGCTCTGTAGCTATGTGCGCAGACCCCTGCAGCTAAGTGCGCAAGGCAGATATGGATGTATTGGTGAAGAAAGTGAATAAAGATAAGTTGCTTTGGTAATTCTGTGTTAAATATGAAGTATCATGGATCTAGCTTTTTGTATGGTTAATATCACTGTTTGATCTATACGCAGATGCTTACATCTTGAATACATGTGAATCTATGTTTAATTTAAGTGTGCAAATTGCATAAATCTGATAAATGTTTGCTTAAAGACCCATCTAAGTAGACTTGATTTACAATACTTCATCAAATAGATTAGATCTGTATACAGTGCACTAATAGAAAGTAAGGGTTATTCTGGGCCCGATCTGCACGAGTACAGAGTAGCGCGAAGCTGTAGAATGGTGTGCGAAACCTCCAGACCACATCTAGACATCCCAAGGGTATGAAAATTGGTTCTAGCACCCTCCCCTACTACCTCGGGTGAGACCTCAGTCCGTGCTCCACGGACTGTTGCCAAAAGGGCCGGTAGCTGTGGGATTTGTTTGGCTAAAGAATTCTTCCGAACCTGGGTCAGGCCCATATAAGCCAACAAATGGTTCCGTTACCAGGACTGGGATCTGCCTAAGGCATGTCTGATGTGGGAACAGTGGAACCATACAAAGAAAGAGATTGAAGAGTGGTGGGATCTGAAACTCCATGAGTTCGTAGTTCAGGAAAACAGAAATCCACGGATATCAGAGTAAGATTGGTTGGACTGCTATATATACACAGATATTCATGAAGTCTTCTTCACGACATTTCCGGTAGACCTATACGAGTGGATTGCAAGGCTAGCTGACATCGTGGGAAGGTGCAGATTGGACCAGGCTATTGTGTGGACTCCAGAATTGGTACGTAGGCTAGAAGCCACCAAAGATAAATTCGCATGCGCAGTAGATCATTGGCTAGATTAGGTAATAGGAGGATTTATCACTGAGTTCATAATAGATACAACTATGAGCTATAGTGAGGCAGAAAGGCAATTTCTTCAAGGACCTCGGGGTAGGTATATCAAATCATTGAATACTTGGATTAAGATGTTGTTGTGTGAAAAACAAATTATGTATGTTTATTGATGTCTAGACCAAAGCGAAGTGGAAGAGGTTACCGTGGAATGGGAGGGGTAGAAAACAGTCCTTTGGCCTCTATTTCATGGGAAACGAGGAGGAGCTCGTGAGGTTCTAACCAGGAAGTGTGGTTCAGTTGATCAGGGAGCGCTTCCCATTGATACCACCTCTGTCCATGCTACCACCCGCTTCACCTACATCAAATCCGTCCACACCAACCCCGACCACCACCACCAAAGGTCGGGATGGAGAGTGCAATCAAGCTGCCAATATTCAAGGGTGTAGGGAATGAGGAACTAGGGTGATTCTAGTTTGTGATAAGGTTTGTATGGGATGCCCAAGGCATAATAGATGAAAACATCAAGAAGGCCACCCTAGTTAGTGCATTGCAAGACTGCGCGCTAACGTGGTACATAAAATACTCGACCGATCATCTGAACGAGGGGATAGCAACAATCCAATATGCGCTAAACAAAGAGTTTGGCTGCCCAAAATCAAAAACCCAGTCGGTAATCGGGTTCAATGAGATCGTAATGTACCTAGTGAAACTCCATGGGATCTAGACCAGAGGTTAAAAAGTACTATTTGCGAAGATAATATGACCTTGATAGATGCGTAGCATTGCATGTGGTTTGTGGCGTCATTGACACCACATCTGAGGATGGCTCTATCACAACAAAATATCTCAACCCAAGTGGAGGCACTGGAGATAGCAATGAGGTTGCACGAAACCCCAATACCGGATCCAGGGTTGGGAGTTTAGCAAATCCACACGCAACTTCAAAACCTGAGTTTAGAAATGCAAAGCTTGAAGAAATAAAGGGTGCCTCGACCGAAGGCATGTGCGGAGGTAGGCTGCATTAAATGCAAGAGTCAAGGGCATGATAAGGACCACTGCCCTGTCTTCATGAACTATCTGGTGGGGGGAGGCCCAATGCTGCTAAAAGTGGAGGTACAAGCTGGACCAAGTGCCGCACCCGCGCTCTAGTGCACGATTTGTCAAGTAAGTGGAAAACACACAACAGATAACTGCCACCTACTACAAAAGTATACCCAGACCCCACAGCAGCTGTATTGCAACTTTTGTCGATCAGTAGGACACGATGAGTGAGCGTGTCAAAGTTATGACTTAATGATGGAAAGAACCCCAGCTTACCAAATCTAGACCAAAGCGTGAGGAGGATTCCAAGGACGTGGCTAAGGAAGAGGGATGGGGCCTAGATGAGGCCACAGACAATTGATCTATTATAAATGTGGAGGGCTGAGACACTACGCTCTCAACTGCACTAACCCAACAAGGATCTCATGCCCCTATTGTGAGCAGTTTGATCACGAAATGGTAGACTGTCCAATGTTAATTGCCCAAATGTGTGAGAAGGGAGTGTTACAATCTACACCAACCCAGAATGTCCAGATGATGTGATCAGAACCTTGCAACTAGAACCCCAGTATAAATATGGTACCTGAGGAGCGACGCAACCATAGGAGGTAATTCGCGACGAGAGCGTGCAGAAGGTAGAAAGAGGCATGACACACCTACCAATGAACCTGACTTTGAGCCGAAATGGGGATGAAAACACCGAAGGAAGCTTAGAGGAGCTTCGTGGAAGCCTCTACTCCAGGTAGGAGGGATCAAACAGAGCTAGGATTGGACCCCTCCATGATTACTACCTTTCTAGAAACCTGTGTGAAGCTGTTGCACAATAGTAAAGCCATTAAAGGAATATAGGAGCTGATCACTAGGTGCGCCGGATCGGGCGAGCCACATGTAGTCTAGAAAATAGGAAGATATGCTCTGCGCACCGGATGAGAAATGAGACTGACAACTCAAATCAGTGAATATGAGATGGATCAGGTCATCTTGGATTTAGGTTTGGATGTGAATATGTTGTCTAAGCAAACATGGGAGTGCATGGGTAAGCTCACACTGCAATGGTCGCTGATCCAACTATGAATGGCCAACCAACAAAAGATCTTACCAATGGGCTGACTGCAAGGAGTGACCGTGGACATCGAAGGTGTAAGTACATAGGCTGATTTAGAAGTCATAGAGATTGTTGATGACAGTAATCCTTACCCTGCATTGCTTGGAATTGATTGGGCAATGGACATGAAAGGGATCATTAACTTAAAGAGGCAGAAAATGATGTTCGAAAAGAAGTCACTGTGCGTAGTAGTTCCATTGGACCCAGCAGAAGGAGAGCGCTACACCGAACCCATGTGCGATGAGGAAAGTGACGACGAACTAGATTTGCATCTATCAGATAACAATGCAAGACCAATATTGGGTGCATTCCACAGACAATGGAAGAATCGCGGGGGAGCATGATGGCACCTGCACAGTGGATACCGATGAGGAGACTAAGCGATGGCAAAACCGATTACAGGAAGTTAAGACACTTAACTATAATATGATGATTTGATCATTGCGATGCGTAACCACAAAGGAAAGATAGTGGCCAACAGAAAATGATGCAACGAATGAGGGGCATCTCGTCAAGCTTGGCACTTTATGCGTAGCACAGGAACAACCTGGTGTGTCTGAAGACGTGCCACGCACACCCGAGGGGGACACAAAAGCTGAGATGTAGGAAGCGGTTCTAGGTATGAATTGGAGGATGCATGTGGTAGCCAAGGGGGTATAAAGTGGTCATTCATTAATAACGAAGGGTACAGGTGCACATCGGGAAACCATCAATCCAACTGAATCTGCGTGGAACGAAGGCTCGCACGGCCGGGCAGGGAAGTCTCTCTATGACTGGACAAACCAACATAGATACAACTCACCCTACTGGTGACAACATCCATGAAAGGATTCAACTCTGGGCAGCCATTTTGTGTGGAAAAATGCAACTCGATAAGCTAGAAGAAACAAGGGCCAGACTCTGAGCACAAAGTGCAAAGCTAGATGAAGAAATTGATAAGCTGCAATTAGAAGTCACTAACTACACGAAGGAACCAACGATGGGAATGGACATGGCTGGCTCTCCTACACTGCTACAAGCAGCGACCCTGCTAGCATGGTTATGATCGCACCCGAGAAGACAAGGACGCACAAACCGCAATCCGTTAGAAGAATTGAGGAAACGCAAAAGGTGCTCGCAACCCGGGCTAGTCGGGAAACAGAAGACCCACACGAGGGGTTTTCCCACCTAACTATCCATAGGAGTGCCAGTCCCAGCACCCCATGCAATTGGAAGAGGGCGCGAGACTATAAAATAGGCTACTATGAAGCTGCACGACATGGCCACAACATCCATACAAAAAACCCACCTGTGTCCTTGGGGATTCTCTGCCACGAAGGAAAGATGGAAAGCGACCATTGCAGGTACTATTCATGATATGATGGCCCATTTAAGGAACATTGGAGCGGGCGGCGGGTAGTTAAGGCAGAAGAGTAACCGCCAAAATCGCATTTATGAGCTACAGCAAGGGCGAAGAACTGATTTTAGATTTGAAATCATATATAATCATAGTAAGGGTCACACCACCATGATTTACCATTCCACAAGAAAGATTCCCTGGGTCCGAGACAAGCACAAGATGAGTGACAAGCAAATAGAAGAAAGTCTGTGGTTTCAGGCATTGCCAAAACATTACCGGGAAGCAATCCTCAAGGCTAAACACCCTACCACAGACAGTCCGCAGAATGCCATGCCGCAAGCAGCCGAGCTCCCTAAATCACCCCGGATGTCGAAGACCAGGAAGGACCCTCAGATTCCAGAACCAGTAAGGAGGTCGCCACGACACCTGCACTTTAGCAAGCTCACAATGGAGAAAAAGGGTAAAGCAGTCACGATTGAAAGTGACAAGGAAGAAGAAGGTTCTCCCACATATGTTGAAGAAGCAAACCCTGAAGAGGATCCCATCCAGCCAGTAATATGACCCAAGTATGTGTCTCCTAGCAAGGCGAAGGCGAAGGTACCTACAAATCTAGTTGAAGTCGACACTATACTCATTACCCTGTCTCTTCCAAAAGCAGTCCTAGTAGAAAGCTTGGTGGTTGGTCGTATTGCGACAATGAAATTTGAAGACTGGGACCTGGCAGACACATCCAAATTTCCCCACTTAGCAATTGATGCACTAATGGAGCAGAGTGTAGAAGGGATGGTGAAAACACTAGAGCCAAAGGAGTGGCTGCGAAAGGTGGAAAAAGTCGGGTTGCTCTGTCTCTTGTCTATTCCTCACTCTCTCTGGCCCCCTATCACAATGTTGGTCATAAGGCAGTTGCTCTGTTTGGTTCATGAAGAAATATTATGGGTCGGAAAACCTGTCCGCGTCACAGCTGAACCTGTTCATCGGGTTTCGCACCTTCCCTGTGAAGGAAGAGATCCCTAGGAAATTGCTAATAGAAATGGTGATGTCGCGATGATAGATAACCTGAAAAAGAAGTATAAGCTCGAGTAGGGGAAACGAGGGTACATCATTGATAGCATTTTGGATAAAGCAATCCGCATTGCCACCTAGTTGCTGGTAGGGAAACTGATGCAGAAATGTCGTGGCACTGAGTTTCTGGCAGTAGTCATTGCACTTGCTGAGGAATGTGCAACTAGAGAACGGTTCAACTGGTCACAGTTCCTTTGTGAAGAATTTCTGACCAACTACCAAGAGGTTCAAGAGGAGGGCAAGACCTTCCATTATGCATGGCTGCTCCTGTCTATTATGTTGGTCACCACTGAGTTACCCAAAGACAACTAGTTTCCTATCTTGGACCCAGATTAGCTAGAAGCCGCCAGATATGCTTCCCTCTGGGTGACAAGGGATGTAGGACGAATTTAGAACATCAAAATTGTTTGGATACTAATGGACACGAATGTGTGCCAATCAATTAATGAGCTACCCTGCTTGTCCAATGGGATCTATGAAAGCATGAAGCATATTTCCGAGTTTAAAGTAGACATGCATTGTATCTACATTAGGGTGTGCAATGACCCGACTAGTGCATGGACCTCACTTCACTTTATTGCCATTGATGATGCTGTCAACGTGGTTGTGGATACCTAGCCACCGGCATGGCATGGACTAGAGGCAGTAGAGCGCAATGAGGCTACTATCCGGAAGAAAAAGGAGGAAGCTAAGCATGTCGTGCAACAAAAGCGAAATGAACAGATCACTGCGGAAAGTTCAGGCAGCGCAAGAGGCAGCATAGGCGGCAGTAGGAAAGACACCACCAGGAGGGGCTGTGTTGACAACAGATGAGAGTAGTTAGAAGGTACCTGTTAGAGCCTAGATTTACCTCAGGCTGAAAAGGTAAGCTTCTAGGTCCACATCAAACCACGCTCAGCCTCGTAGCTAGCCCTACGAGGACAGGAGAGGGCTCTCTCTGGGTCAATCTCAGCGAAGAATAATCGATGGGGCTTGAGATGGATTAAATAGCTCCTAATCTTAGGCTAGGTATGAAATGCAAGGATTTGATTTGATTTTTGGGGGTTTTGTTGGAAAAAAGGGAAGGGCAAATTTGGGTCCGGGGATGAGGCCTAGTTTTTGTAGAGTTCTGATTGGGGCAAGGAAGGCAATCATTTTGATGCTTTAGATTTGAATGAATGGATGGATCAGATCAGTGAGTAGCCAAGGAGGGTAAGAGAGTCTCAAGATTCCTCCTCAAACAAATGAAAACATGTAAAATTAAACAAAATTCAAAGGCAGAGCATAGCATTCCAATGGATTCTACCTTAATCACTCATTTGTTTAATTTCAGAAGAAAAGAGAAGGGAAAATGATACACATAAACATCATTGAACTTAAAATTACATAGAGAAAAACATCATCAAAACACAAAGCCACATGGATCCCAACAAGTGCTGCAAAACCCTTGTCTTTCCTTAGCCAAAAATGCAAAGATAGAATGTACAATGATGTGCCAAGCAATCCCAATTGTCCAACCATGAAAATGACTGAGAAATTACATGATATAGACAAGCCTAACTCCTTCCCATGCCTCTAGGGGTCGAGCTCATCATTCTAGGAGCTGTTTCAACCATATCTAAACAAGAAAATGAAAAATAGGCAATGAAACAACTTGCCTTTATATGCTAGGAAACTGATTCATTCACTCACATTTCACCTTTTGGTGAATGAATCTTCTAGAACAAGTAAAAATGTGCCAAAATTACATCATATTCATGAAATTACATCAAGGTAGATCAAGAGTTACATGAAAAGGTGAAACTGGTCCAAACTAGGCGAATTTCTGAGCTGCTGAGTGAAAAATAGGCAAAAATCCTCTATGCACCGTGCCCAAATTCTCTATGCATCGCGCCACTTTGGAGCTGATTTTGAGGCCCTTCCTGAAGTCCAAATTGAGCTCATGATAACTCGTTGGAAATCCCTACCTGTCTACTTTCCAACACAAGTGGAATTTCTAGATTTAGTGTCCATTTTGCCCTCCAAAAACTTCAATCTCCCAAGACTAGTTCCTGTGTGTGGAAAAAGTGGCAGAAATGCCATTTTCAAGTTGTTTTTGACCCTTTAGGCCACCCAGAACTTGATGAAATCTCTCAGCCATTCCTAAGCATGAATAATTTATCATAAAAAACCCAGAAATATCATTTTTCCTCCAGAATATCTCCCAATCATAAGCGCGCGCAAGGTGGCGCTACGCGTTGGGCAGAAAACTCTGTTTTGTGACCAAAAAATTAAAAAATGACAAAATTTTCTCCAAATTCCTTGAAATTTGGACTGAAGGTGCCTCATTAATTATTATGCTCAGCCAAAGAGGCTTCGGCCAAGATTCGGAGCCAATCTTGCCTTTTACGCCGTTTCAGTGTCCTCCTGGTGCATGCAGTTTCAGTTGTAAAGTCACTGTCTTGGTCATATAATGTATCGGTGTCCGCCTTCATGGTGTTTCAAAGTCTATTTGGCTTCAATGAGATGAAGAATGAGAATTTGGTGCAATTTCTAAATGTGGGAGGGACTGTGGGAAAAGGGAAAATAATGGGAAATGAAATGATGCAATGAATGGGAAATGACTTGGGATATTAGGGACTTTCTGCAAGTGATATGGGAGAGTGATAGTGATAGGGAATGATAGGGGAGGTGTAATGGTAATATTAACAGTGAGGGGGAGGAAAAAACAATGAGGAATAGAAAAGATTGGCACCAAAACTAACTTTAAAACTCTACTTTCAAAACCATGGAGCAAATCTCAACACGGTGATAGGGTTTGGTTTTGGCATGCAAATCCTCATAACCAATCTCAAACATTTTTAAATGAAAACTAGAGGGTCACATGAACTCATTTGAGCAGAAAAAACTAATTCAATTTGAGTTTTAGGAAGCAATGACTGAAAATTAGTGTTTTAGGCCTGTGCGCCGCGCGCGCCCAGTGCGTCGCGCCACTTAGCCAACGCACCGCACACCAAATTTACACACAGTTTTCCTTCAATTTGATTGCGTTGCTCCTCCATGTTTCCACTTTGGCTCTTTTATGTATTTAGTATGCAAATGAACTCTTGGAACACAAAAATGATATATATGCCAAGGATTTAACTCTTGATTTCAAAAACCAATTTGTCATGTTGCAAACTTTGACACTTCACTTTGAAACTATGTTTTGCTTCTTTGTTGCTCTTGGACTGAATGGTTTGATTTTCACTTGTCTCATTGGTAAAGACAGCCTTGATGTCATTTTTGGATATGGGGAATAAGGGGTTTAAGGAATAGTATTTAGGGTCTTTGGGACATCAATTAGGTTTAGGAACATGTAGCTAGGGTTTGGGATAAAGAGAATTAGGGCTATAGGGTTAATGAGAATTAGGGATATGGAGCTAGGGAATGGGCTTATAAAACTAGATAATAAATCAGCGAGGGAGTGATGAAGTGGACTTGACAACAAAAACTCAAACTGCAAACCCTAAGCAATTGTTTTTGAGGAAAAATTGCAACGAGGTAGGATTTGAAAATTTTCTTACTAAATCACCATAAACACCAAGGTAACTCATTCATTGGTCATGCGAGAAATGTTAACTTACTTGAACACAAGAATAATGAGCAAATTTTTCAATTTGGGAGAGTTTGTGAAAGAAATCAGGCTTCTAGCTCTATGCGCCGCACCACAAACCCAATGCGCCATGCCACCAAACCCTATGCGTAGTGCATTTTGCAGGAGACTTGTGGAGGCCTTCCTGGTGTCCAAATTGGGCGTAGGATAGCTTGTTGGAAAGGTATTTGAGTATTATTTCTAACTCAACTAGAATTTTTCAATTTGGAGTTCATTTTCCCTATCAAAAAGCAAATCTCCCAAGACTGTTCAAAATGTGCCAAATGAGGCTGCCTCAAGGCAGAGTGTTGTTGCAGTCAACTTGTGAAGGTGTTACGCAACTCCAAATTGAGTGCATGATAGCTCATGGGAAATATATTTTTGTCTAGTTATCATTTTACTCATCAAGCAAGTCATTTGGCCAACCAAGTGAGGCGAAAACGTGATTTTCCCAAGGTCACTTTAGAGGTGCATCAATTCTCCCGAGGCAATTGTAGTTTTGATATTTCTCTAAAACCATGACACTGGTGTAAACTGTGAAGGAGGTTTTTCGTCCTTGGCCTATTGTGGACAAACACCTCTCTCAGTTTGCCTAAATTCATCTTTTATTGCTAAGAAACATCATTTGAGTAAAACCTACCCCGATGTGTGGAACAGGGGATTTGTCGAAATGAAGCGAAATGAAGGGGATAAGGGGCTTCTAAATTCTTGAGAAAATTTTAGGAAGTATGGAGTGTTTTTAGGGAGTAGGGGAAAGTGGAATTTCAAAGATTGAGTGAGGGTAAGGGGTGCAAAAAGGCAAAAAAACAGGTCTAGCCTAGAAAATAGGGTTTGTAGCAAGAAACTAGGGTTTGTGCGAAAATGAGGAATTTGGGGGATCTCAGTGATGGGAAGTGTTTAATAAGATACATTAAGGATAGGGGAAGGTGTATGAACATCAAGATACAAGTTTTGCTGATGACTTGACTATCCAAGAGAAATTGCCTTCAAAACCCTAGGAGAGGGAAACGAACTTTGCCTAGGCGCAACTGAAGCATGAACAAGGTGTAAAATGACCCATTGGAACTTGACATGATGATGAAAACCCTCTGAATGATGGTACACTCAGCTGAATGGTGACACAGACTAACATTTGGACAACTATGAAAGGAGTGAAATCAAACCCTAGACCTAATGCCTAGTGACCAAATTTTGCTTGAAGACTCACTAAAATGACAAAATTTGACCTTGACACCTTAAAATCACTTTCTAAGAGCATGTTTGATCACTGGATGAAGGCTACAAAGAGTAACACTAACATCGGCTCCAATGGGGATGGTAGCTCCTTGGAGGTGCCAAGAACTACAGATCTCTGGGAAGCAGGCAATGCCTTCGTCCATTGGGCAATGGAGTCAAAAACTCAAGCTGAAATGCATGACTGAAAACTAACGACTTGACAACAAAAATTGACTCTCTCTCAACTAAAAATTGACTCGATGCTTAAACACAACTGACAAACTGGAAATGATGCTCAATATGAAGCTTATTCAATACAACCTACTCTAATTACTCTTTTCACCACCTGATCAAGTGAAATGGAATAGCCAATGCAACCATGTAAGCATCATGGCTGATATTTGATTTCTTCCCAAATGCTTTCTGATGCACAGGAAAAGGGAAGAATTGAAAGGCAACTCCCATGGAAACTTGGAATCAAGTTGACTACTGATAAACTTGGAAAGCATGAATTGACTGAATGACTTCAAGAATACTGCGAAAGGATCTTCATAAACATCACTATTGATTTCCATTAACACATTACTACTCTGGTCCAAGTAATCTTCATAGATGGATATTAAGATTTTCCTCACATTTGTGCTATCTTTCTTTGGTGATAGCAGCACACTGTCAAAAGGATCTTGAATTTTGTGAATAACCAAACTCTATTGCTGATTATCAATCTTCTCATATGACTGCAAACATTGGTATGGGCTATGCAATGAACAATCTGTTAAACAAGACAAAGAAGGCGAGCTTTGAATCAGATTATTATCAACATTCTTTTCTGGCACGTGGTTAGCTAATGGAGAATAACTTTTACAGCAAACATCATCCAACATACAAGCAATAGGATCATCAAAAACTTGAAAAGATTGTTGCGATGTATCCATTAAAACTGTATGACATCCTACTGGCTATTCATCTTTTTCATTAGAGATAGTACAAAGATTCTGCCTTATAAACTGAAATGCTTCGAAACAAAAGGGTACAGAATCCTCTTGCATCATTAAATCATATATTTCAGCTTCCACGCCTTCATCTATAATCTGACCTTCAATTGCATTTGGTGGCTGTAAATCTGGTGCTAGGGAGGGTTTTGTTTCCAAAATGATTTCATCAATCATTCCAGGGGAAGATTTCTCATTAACAACTTGCTCAAGAATTTCGCCATCTGTCTCATCCTCAACATTATAACTGAGAAATTGTTGATTTCCTACAAGCTGTTCATTTGAAGATTTACTATACAATTTAGCCTTCAAAAACAGAAATGATTCAAAACAAAATGGTATGGAATCATCTTGTATCATTTGATCACATGTGCCAGCTTCCATGTCTTCATCTGCAACTTGACAAGCACTAGCTTTCAGGGACTGCAAAGCTGAATATGAGAAGTCTGGAACAAGGTTTTCAGTTCCCTCAAGATGGTCCAAATCAAGACTTACCGACAATTGATTTCTGTTTGCATGAAATTTGTCTCTAATGAATTGAAACGAATCAAAACAAAAAGGCAAATATCCTTCACTTACTTCAAAATTTGCTGCACTTTCCTCATCACTATCATAGCTGATATGCATCGGCTGATCACTGTATTCAAGCTGTTGAAAATGAACTTCCTCCTCCCGTAAACTAGCTGCTTGTTTGTTTGCAAGATTAGCTTATGTTTGGAGAACATAATCATCATCATACTGATCAAACTGAGGCAAATCATTAGTATACAACACATCATCAAGCATACATGTCATATCAACAAATCTCCCTTCTCCAAGATGATCTATAAAACAATCATTATCAGATCTATGACAACAGGGATAAGAAAGAAAATATTTTGGATCAGCAACTGTTTCTTCTTCAATCAGCGAGCCATGGGCTTGAACATTATAATCATTCCTTGTGATGATCCTTTGCATCATCTCTTCTACTTCACTTACCAAACTGTCAAGCTTTACCTCTAGAGATGTCGATTCCGCTTGATCTATGTTTTTCATCTCTTTTTCCTTAAACTTTGCCCTTCAGATCAGCAAATGAGCCTCTACATCTACTACACTGTTCTGTATCTCTTCAAGTGTTTCAAGATTCCTTTCTCTCAGCTGAAACTCCATTTTCGGATCAAAGGCACCCGGATAGTGCAAGAGAGCAGATCTAGGAGGAGGCCTTATATCAACAGGCATAAAATAATAAACTTGGTTAAATTTGGTAGAAAACTATTGTACTGTCTCCCCTGGTTGTCTTTTCAGCTGGTTATACTCTTCTATAATCAAGAAAGGGTTCTGTTTGACCACCCACCTATCGAGGAAAACTTTGACGAACTGCTGGAAATTTGAGATGCTCGCATCAGGCAAGGTTTTGAACCAACTCTTAACTTTTCCTTACAAAGAAAGAGCAAAAAGCCTTATACTGACATCTTCTTCATCAACTTCAAAATGGTCAAGGAAAGTCTCAACATTCTGCACATGTTGCTCAGTGTTGACATTCTTACATTCACCGTCAAATCTCGGCAAATATAGGTAATAATTTGCAAGGAAAGCATGGAGAACAGAAGGTAAAACAAGAGGTTTGTACCTATCTGGGACTATAAAAGGTGTAGGAGTATATACAAGAGCTACGAGATCAGTTTTGATTGCTTTAGGCTCATCACTCTGAAGAGAGTCATCATAAGATGTGGGAAAATTAAGGAGGCTAGGATCAAAGGGAAAATCAATATTTACACTTTTTGAATAGGTTGATTGAAGATTTTGATCACCTTTATCATACAACAAATTCTGAAAAACTTTCAGGATAGCTTCAAGAACAACAAAGAAGTAATTTACAAGAAAGCAGACTAGATCCTGAATACCATTCCACTTTGGATACGTGAACTTTGTGTAAGATCCTTCCATTTTCTCAGAGAAAGAGTTAGTCTTCCAATGGAGTCTTTACAGGAGTCACCAGGCGAATGATTTCAGCCTTGCTACATCTTATCGTTGTACACCATCAACAATCAGATCTAACTTGATACATGTACTGGGGTGATAGTTTAGATCAGATGTTCAGTTTATAAACTAGACCGGAGATTGACTGAAGTAGAGTTTATCTACTTTTGCTAATGCAAAGCAAGAGCGTTACAAAGGCCACCTAGCTAACTTCAGACTCTGTCTGTAGTCTACAAAGCCAAACAATGAAAATAAACTTTCTTCCCCAGCGAAATCGCCACTATGTTAGAGCTTAGATGTACCTCAGGCTGAAAAGGTACGCCTCTAGGTCCATCAAACCACGCCCAGCCTCGTAGCTAGCCCTACAAGGACAGGAGAGGGCTCTCTCCATGTCAATCTCAGTGAAGGATAATCGATGGGGCTTTAGATGACTGAAATAGCTACTAATCTTAGGCTAGGTATGAAATGCAAGGATTTGATTTGATTTTTGGGGGTTTTGCTGGAAAAAAGGGAAGGGAAAATTTGGGTCCGGGGATGAGGCCTAGTTTTTGTAGAGTTCTGATTGGGGCAAGGAAGGAAATCATTTTGATGCTTTCGATTTGAATGAATGGATGGATCAGACCGGTGAGGAGCCAAGGAGGGAAAGAGAGTCTCAAGAGTCCTCCTCAAACAGATGAAAACATGTAAAATTAAACAAAATTTCAAGGCAGAGCATAGCATTCCAATGGATTCTACCTTAATCACTCATTTGTTTAATTTCAGAAGAAAAGATAAGGGAAAATGATACACATAAACATTAGTGAACTTAAAATTACATAGAGAAAAACATCATCAAAACACAAAGCCACATGGATCCCAACAAGTGCTGCAAAACCCTTGTCTTTCCTTAGCAAAAAATGCAGAGATAGAATGTACAATGATGTGCCAAGCAATCCCAAGTGTCAAACCATGAAAATGACTGAGAAATTACATGATATAGACAAGCCTAACTCCTTCCCATGTGTTTAGTCAATTTAGTGTTATCTAAATTGCTAGTATTAATTGTCAACCCGGGGCTCGTAAGCTGATGAAGTGTGGTGCACTATATGTGCTTAGTTAACCTCTTTCTTACTTCGTTGTTTTATAAGGTTATAATGTTCAACTCTTCCTAACCTTCTGCTTTCGACATATAGTACTATGTTTAAGCACGATTAAGAATAAGTCCAAAAAGTAATCAAGCTCTAAACTTGCAAGGAAAGAGCTTGAAAGAAATAACTTGAAATGAAACTGAAAGCAAAGAAATTGAAATGACTTGAAAGTAAATGACCACAATCCAATGGCATTAGTCTCTATTCATATTGCTGCAAATAAAAGAAAATAAGAAAATCACTTCAAGGATTGATATTAATGATAATCTCCTTCTAACGCTCTGTTTCTACTGCGTATTTGCAATAAAACATGATGAGAAGGGAGCTGAAAACAAATCCAAGAATTGATAAAAACTCTAATCTACTTTAATTGACAAATTGTAACACTACTAGACCTTTTCCAACATACTGCTCCTACATGTGTGATTGTGTGTAAGCAAGTGGAAAAAGTGTTAGTATCACAAGCCAAATCTACTCAAATACAAGCTGCAATTAATCAATATTCTGTTCTCTTGAAAGATA
>APFE030443517.1:84300-104325 GCA_000404065.3 Pinus taeda | reverse complement strand
TGTCAACCCGGGGCTCGTAAGCTGATGAAGTGTGGTGCACTATATGTGCTTAGTTAACCTCTTTCTTACTTCGTTGTTTTATAAGGTTATAATGTTCAACTCTTCCTAACCTTCTACTTTCGACATATAGTACTATGTTTAAGCACGATTAAGAATAAGTCCAAAAAGTAATCAAGCTCTAAACTTGCAAGGAAAGAGCTTGAAATAAATAACTTGAAATGAAACTGAAAGCAAAGAAATTGAAATGACTTGAAAGTAAATGACCACAATCCAATGGCATTAGTCTCTATTCATATTGCTGCAAATAAAAGAAAATAAGAAAATCACTTCAAGGATTGATATTAATGATAATCTCCTTCTAACGCTCTGTTTCTACTGCGTATTTGCATAAAACATGATGAGAAGGGAGCTGAAAACAAATCCAAGAATTGATAAATCTAATTCTACTTTAATTGACAAATTGTAACACTACTAGACCTTTTCCAACACACTGCTCCTACATTGTGATTAGTTTACAAGTGGAAAAAGTGTTGTATCACAAGCCAAAGTCTACTCAATACAAGCTGCAAATTAATCAATGTTCTGTTCATCTTGAAAAATAAGTCATTCATAATACAAGAGAGATAATAGTTAGCATCCCAACTTGTAAAACTACACTAAAACTAGTCTAGAAAATAGAGTAAAAAGGCAGCATATGAATAAGACAACTGCAACTCATAGACATTAAAGCAAATACAACACACAATCCCGGGAGAAAATAAAATGCAATAATTCAAACTGTACAAGGCAGGGGCCCCCTTTCTACCTATAAAATCAAAGCATACTTAAAATTGCATGAATGAAATCTAATCTACTTACATCCTAATGTGCTCCATGACGTCTACTTCACATCTCCTTCCATGTTGAGAACATCAAAGCTTTATTCAATTTCTTCAAAAGTGCAAAGTACAAAAACTTTCAAAAGCCATGAGACTAAAAAGAGATTAACATAAGCTAAGCTTAAGAACTCAAGAACTTGGGACTAAAAGACTAAAAGACTAAAAAGACTAAAAAGACTCCCTAATGAAGGAGAGAGATCTCCTATTTATACAAAAAGATGAGAGCCATCTCATTAATGATAATCCATGAATTTCTCCCTCTACCTCTAGAGTCCTAATCAAAATAGGAACTGATAAGACACATGTCTCTTTAGAGTTACAATACATTAGGAGATGTGACACATATCCTCATGATCCCATGATTCTTTCCAACCAAATTCGAATTTGGCCTTAGAGTGCCACATAAGGGTCTTCTAGAAGTCTCCTTTCAACCTACACATGTCAACAAACTCAACCCATTTGTTAGGTATAAGCATATGCACATTATTTTCTAATGTTTAACCACAAATTCACTTAAAAGGCTTAGAAATAATAAATATTGGAAAAACATAAAGGTAGCCCAATGATAATGAAAGTGGGATGAATGTGGTGACATAGTAGTGAAATGGAGGTGAAATGGAGGTGATATAATGGACATAATAGTGAAAGTGTAATGGAAATGAATGACATTTTCAAGACTCAACACCATGCCTCTAGGGGTCGAGCTCATTATTCCAGGAGTTGTTTCAACCATATCTAAACAAGAAACTGAAAAATAGGCAATGAAACAACTTGCCTTTATATGCTAGGAAACTGATTCATTCACTCACATTTCACCTTTTGGTGAATGAATCTTCTAGAACAAGTAAAAATGTGCCAAAATTACATCATAGTCATGAAATTACATCAAGGTAGATCAAGAGTTACATGAAAAGGTGAAACTGGTCCAAACTAGGCAAATTTCTGAGCTGCTAAGTGAAAAATAGGCAATAATCCTCTATGCACCGTGCCCAAATTCTCTATGCGTTGCACCACTTTGGAGCTGATTGCGTTGCTCCTCCACGTTTCCACTTTGGCTCTTTTATGTATTTAGTATGCAAATGAACTCTTGGAACACAAAAATGATATATATGCCAAGGATTTAACTCTTGATTTCAAAAACCAATTTGTCATGTTGCAAACTTTGACACTTCACTTTGAAAGTCTGTTTTGCTTCTTTGTTGCTCTTGGACTGAATGGTTTGATTTTCACTTGTCTCATTGGTAAAGACAGCCTTGATGTCATTTTTGGATATGGGGAATAAGGGGTTTAAGGAATAGTATTTAGGCTCTTTGGGACAACAATTAGGGTTTAGGGACATGTAGCTAGGGTTTGGGATAATGAAAATTAGGGATATAGGGTTAATGAGAATTAGGGATATGGAGTTAGGGAATGGGCTTATGAAACTAGAGAATAAATCAGGGAGGTAGTGATGAAGTGGACTTGACAACAAAAACTCAAACTGCAAACCCTAAGCAATTGTTTTTGAGGAAAAATTGCGAGGTAGGGTTTGAAAATTTTCTTACTAAATCACCATAAACACCAAGGTAACTCATTCACTGGTCATGGGAGAGATGTAAACTTACTTGAACACAATAATATTGAGCAAATGTTTCAATTTGGGAGATTTTGTGAGTGAAATCAGGCTTCCAACTCTATGCGCCACGCCACAAACCCAATGCGTCGCGCCACCAAACACTATGCGTAGTGCATTTTACAGGAGACTTTTGGAGGCCTTCCTAGTGTCCAATTGGGCGTAGGATAGCTATTTGGAAAGGTATTTGAGTCTACTATCTAACCCTACTAGAATTTGTCAATTGGGAGTTCATTTGCACTATCAAAAATAAAATCTCCCAAGACTGGTCAAAATGTGCCAAATGAGGCTGCCTCAAGGTAGAGTGCTGTTGCAGGCAACTTTGGAAGGTGTTCCTCTACTCAAAAGTGAGATTAGGATAGCTCATTGGAAACCTAATTTGGTTTGGTTATCATTTGACTCATCAAGCAAGTCATTTCACCAACCAACCGAGGAGAAAACTTGATTTTCCCAAGGTCACTTCAGAGGTGCATCAATTCTCCCGAGGCAATTGTATTTTTGACATTTCTCTACAACCATAACACCTGTGTAAAAAGTGAAGTAGGTTTTTCTTCCTTGGCCTATTGGGGACCAAAACCGCTCTCAGTTTTCCCAAATTCATCTTTTATTGCTCAAAAACATCATTTGAGTAAAACCTACCCCGATGTGTGGAACAGGGGATTTGTCGAAATGAAGCGAAATGAAGGGGATAAGGGGCTTCTAAATTCTTGAGAAAATTTTGGAAAGTAGGGAGGAATCTGAGGAAGTAGGGGAAAGTGGAATTTCAAATATTGAGTGAGGGAAAGGGTCGCAAAAAGGCAAAAAAATAGGTCTAGCCTAGAAAATAGGGTTTGTAGCAAGAAACTAGGGTTTGTGCGAAAATGAGGAATTTGGGGGATCTCAGTGATGGGAAGTGTTTAATAAGGTACATTAAGGATAGGGGAAGGTGTATGAACATCAATATACAATTTTTGCTGATGATTTGACCATCCAAGAGAAATTGCCTTCAAAACCCTAAGAGAGGGAAACGAACTTTGCCTAGGCGCAACTGAAGCATGAACAAGGTGTAAAATGACCCATTGGAACTTGACATGATGATGAAAACCCTCTGAATGATGGTACACTCAGCTGAATGGTGACATGGAATAACATTTGGAAAACTTTGAAAGGAGTGAAATCAAACACTAGACCTAATGCCTAGTGACCAAATTTTGCTTGAAGACTCACTGAAATGACAAAATTTGACCTTGACACCTTAAAATCCCTTTGTAAGAGCATGTTTGATCACTAGAGGAAGGCTACAAAGACTGACACTAACAACACCCACTAAGATGACTGCAGAAGAACCACCGTCAACTGGCCATGGTGCGCCTTTGAAGCGGCTAGCACAACTAGAATGGTCAAAGCCACGAAAGAAGGCGAAGGCATCCAAAACAGACAGCAGAGTGACCACCTTAACCGAGGATGACCTAAATGACATAGAAAACATCATTCTGGACGCTGCTCAGGATGCAGTCGACGAGGCCATGTCAGAGTAGCAGATTGTGTTGGGGGAACCACGTACGCAGCTATAGGAAATTGGAACAAGAATCGCGCCAATGGGCACCAATGCTACTCAGGGGGTTCCTGGTATGATAGCCACTGAACCATTGTTGAAGGCCCAAATGGCTCATTCCATCACGATTCTTGCAAGATAATTGATCACAGCAAATGCAGAGGACTGAGTTGTGTTAGGATGCCTTGCGGGGTTGGGACTAAACGTGGCTGCTCTACCATGAAAAAGTTTGCAACAGCTCTAGGACAGCGCTACAATGGAGCTCCGTGCCAAGGCCATCTGCACTGAACAAGTACTCTAGGAACATAAAATTAATATCAAACAACTACGCCTCCAAAGAGACGAAGCAGTCACACAGAAGCAATAGGTGGAGCAGCTGGTAGCGGAAGCTTGCACGAGTGCCCGTGAGCTAGAGATTGGGGCTGAATTGCCTATTGAGACACAAATCCACAAATTGGCTACTAGGTTTCGACAAGCAAAGGAGAAGGCCACGCGGATCCAGCTAGAGCTCAGCTTGTAGATCGCAGACTTAAAACTACAAGTTCCACCGTCGACACCACCAGAGATCATAGAGCAACGCAGAAACATTATTCCTTTGGGGCGCGCAATGCTCACACATTCAATGGAGGAATGTACCGACCTGTTCGATCGTTACACTCACCTCCCTTCAAGAGGATCCAACACTTTACCGATTGGAAAACAAAGCCCGGGAGCTCCAGCAAGCCTACGATTAGATATGGGAGGATTATAACCTAAAAATCAAAGCTGACGCCGCCAGACAGAAGGAAGCAGCGATTAAAGCCCGTCTCCAGCTGTGGTTGGATGAGGCATTTGTGGTTTCAACCACCATAGAGCATAAGGTAGCCCACATGCAAGCAAAGTATGCCACTATGGAGACAGCAGAGGCAGAGACTAAGGTGTCGGCAACACACGTGGAATGGATGCAGCGAATGATGAAAGAGTTTGCTGCCAGCACAAGCAACGCACAGAGGCTGCTAACTGATCTCCACGCAAAGTTGGACGAACCAACTGAGTGACTCAGGACGAGTCACGATGATTGTGTTGGGGGACTGTTGGGTAGCAGAAGCCCCGCGCAATGGTCATGGGGCACAAAGCCCGAAGTTTTGGATAAATATAGGGTAAAGACTCCGCGGGATGTGCGAAGTGCGATTTGTAATAAGTTGAAGTCAAAGGGTTGTCTGCCCAAAAATAATGTAAAGAAATGTAAGTTGAGTCATCCCACTCATGGATCACGGTCCATGGAAAAGTATAAATAGAGCGAGGCTCTATGGGTAGAGGTAGCTTAGTTTTGTTGTATGATCTTGGATCTGAAATGTAATGGGTTTTTGAGGAGAATAATCTGAGAGCATATGTAAGTCCGAGTCGAGGGTTTGGGTAGTGGATAGAGGCTCTGCAGCTATGTGCGCAGAGGCCTGGAAGAGTCTGCAGCTATGTACGTGGACCGCTGCAACTGAGTGCGCAGGGCAGATCTAGATGTATTGGTGAAGAAAGTGAATAAAGATAAGTTGCTTTGGTAATTCTGTGTTAAATATGAAGTATCACGGGTCTAAGCTTTTGTATGGTTAATATCACTGTTTGATCTATGTGCATATGCTTACATCTTGAATACATGTGAATTTGTGTTTAATCTAAGTGCGTGAACTAGATAAATCTGATAAATGTTTGCATAAAGACCCCTCTAAGTAGACTTGATTTACAATAATTCATCAAATAGATTAGATCTGTAAACAGCGCACTAATAGATAGTTAGGGTTATTCTGGGCCCGAATTTGCATGAGTACAGAGCAGCGCGAAGCTGCAAAACAATGTGCAAAACCTCCAGACCACATCTAGACATCCCAAGGGTCCGAAAACTTGGTTCTAGCACCCTCCTTTGCTACCTCGGGTGAGACCTTAGTCTGCACTCCACAGACTATTGTCAAAAGGGTCGGTAGTTGCGGGATTTGTTTGGCTAAATAATTCTTCCAAATCTGGGTCAGGCCCATATAAGCCAACACAACGAACTCCCTCACCCACATGCATGTTGATCTATTTGTTGAATCTTTCATTCATGTTTTGCATGCACTATTAATCACTTCTGATATCACTTAGTGCTGCCATGCATCCATTGACCTACTTGCTTTCAGTTGCCCGTCGTCTAGTCGGGCCAACCTTGGCCTAGGCTCTACCTTCACCAAGGATGCATTGCACAATCTGGGAAAGGAAGGCTCACCTTCATCTCCAAATTTTCTCATTCCTGCCTAGCACTGGCCTCCAGGACTGTTTTTCACATTTCTGGAGGACAGTGGCTACTTGGCCCAAGAAATTGCGCAAATTTGTCCCTAGGCCAGTAGTCATCAACCAGTCTGGACTGTGCATTGTGCAATTCCAGTAGTCGGTCAGTCTCTGAGAAGCCGACACTGTGCCTTGTGCAGTCCTGGAAGTCAATCTCCTGACTTCCCGGCCGAAATCACGCAACCTTCATGATCATTCACCCAGGTATGTTACAATTCAGTTCTCATGTTCATTTTGGTTTTCAACTAACAGATTGCTTGCCATGAGTGTTTCCATGTCTCCAGGTATCACAGGTGTTCATCTGCCTCTCAACAGTACAGGTACAATGGTTTCCAGGAGAGAAGAGACAAAGACATTGTTCAGAGAACGCCTGGGGATGCAGTCGATCAAGTGTCCATGGACTTTCCTACCCACGAAGACATTAAGTTGTTTGTAGACAAGGACATCAAGATATGAAAGTAGCAACATCATGAATAGTAGCTAAAGACAACATACCAAATGCAATGAATGCAAGAGGAGTGGTCTTGATAACACGGAGGCGGAACAAGGTTGCAAGTTGAAGCAGGTCCATTGATGATGAAATCAACTTTGGAGACTCCGACTATGAAGTGATGGCGCAACATGAAGATCACACGAAGGCAAAAGATGGAACAAAGACGGAGTTTCATGTGCTGAAGCAGCAACTTGGGAAGAACATGAAGCGGCATAGGCAAACTAATGAGTTGCAGCATGAACAGGAACAATAGTGGGTGAAACATGCACTCATGGATGAAACTACACCCTTACAGGTTAAGGATCCATCCCAGTGACTGACACAGAGCAGACATGGTGAGAACTATTGTTGATCGCATGCAAGGGATTTGGTAGCATGCATGTTGTCGAGCGTGCACATGCAATCCAACCCATTCAACACACTGACTAGGGCAAACACAAGAAGCAAGTCCAACTGGAGCTGAACATGTACTTCGGCAAGTTGATGTGCATGACCACTAGTACACACTTGAGGATCAGCATGGACACCATGCATCAGTGTGTTGTCGGTTCAACTAGACCCAAGAAGACCATGCGCATGTTAGCAAACGAGTTGGATGAAGGGGCTAAACCAATGCACTAGTTGCAATGGAGGCAAGAGTTCACTTCAGCAAGATGTCACCATGAGGTGCATGCACACCATCACAAATGACCAAGCTTGGCATCAACTACCGCCTTCACCATCACAAGCATGTCAAAGAGTTGGTCTCACCACAGCAGATCGAGTGTCAGTGATGTCTTGCTTGGCTTTCTCAAGACATGTTGGCTCACATGGGTACATGCACATTGTAGCGTCGAGTCATGTCAAGTGTAAGTCAAGTTCCAATAGTTGGACGTAACAGTCATAGAGTAGATGAAGAGTTACGAAGGTAGTTGAACTTTCACAAAGGGGAATTTCAAGGGTAACCCCACCCTTTGCTATAATAGTCCCTCATAACTCATTGTATAGGCTTTTGGTTAGCCAAGCTTCTACTAAGATATCTTGAAGAAGGCCTGGACAATATCGTAATGCGCCTTGGTGTCTCCACTGGACAGAGCTAGTACATCTCTTTGGAGGAGCAGGTGGATGTGGCTGTAACATTCCACTGTTGGGGCTAGCATGTTTACATGGTGTATTATATGATTGTGACTTAGACTTCTTTAATAATAAGAGCCAACACATTTTCATGCATATGTTGTTATTGTAGTTGGACTATTATGGTTGTCTTAATGATATATGTTGTTCAACTTATGTACTTGTATATGAAGTGATTTGTATGAAATTATATGAACATTGTTGTTAATCTGTTGCATATGTTGTTAATGTTGTCACCCTCCATGTCGACTTCTTTGTCGGACATCAGACAGACCTTTCTTATGAACCTTGCTATATCAACTGTCACACTCGTCTCGGACTGATCTGTGAGTGTTGTTTGTGTTATCTTACCTTGTTGTTGTGACTGCCGCATCCAAGTGGACTGCTCCACCGGAAGCTGTGCATGTGTGTGGTGTGTTCCTAGCCAAGTTGGAACTAATCCCTTTCAACCTAGAATTCACCTTCACCTTCCTCTCCCTTCGAAGTGTTGGAACCTCTCGTGCACATTCCTTGACTCTCTGCATCAGTCACACCCTTGCTACTAACAGAGTTATCTTACTTGCCTTTGTGCGACATCGCGGTCAAGTTATTACCTTATGACCCACTACTAGGACTCCTAAACAAAACGTCTAAGGCCTAATTAGGACTTCTTACTGGGGAGATCCCCTTGACATGTTGGCGTGTCTAGCATAGTCAACATAAGTATTAAGGGTTGATTTTGGAAGACAATTTTCCTCTACAATATTGTAATTTCCTAGTTGCTGGACACATCAATAATATAAGGAAATTTTCACAAGATTCCTGTGGTGTACCAAATGGTGATGTTTTTCTTCAATTTATGTGTTTTATCATTGTTTTCTTTCTCTGTTATTTTTGGAAATCTTAATTACATAACATAAACTGTGATGAATAGGATATGTTATTTAGAGCACCCTATTCTAGCTGTTAGTAATTTACATGTTTTCTGTTGAAGTCTAATCAAGGAATTCTTCATTGCTCCTTAATTTCTATTGAATCTTACATTTCTGCTATTTCAAAATCTATTTAATATTTTGAAAGACCCAAATAGTACAACCTAGATTTCCCTGTTTCCCTGTGAAACTCCTCTAAAATTTGATGCAAATCAAGTTAATATTTAGACTCCATATCCCTATGGAATTATAACAATTAAATCAACCAAACAATCAATTAATAAAAAATCAATACAGCCATAACTAGCCTAAAATTCACATCAAACAGCTAAATTTTATAGAGAGATCCCTCTCTAAAGCTAGCAGGGCTAGATCCCAACTTCCAAAGTGGTTTTGATGTTGTCTTATGTGTTTAATCCCTCAACCTCAAAAAATACAGAACAACAACAGGTACTTCACAAGTCTTTCCTCCTTTACCTAGTGCATGGAATCCTTATCAGATGCTTTCCCTTTCATATAACTTTCCACTATGAGGAAGTCTTCCTATGAAAAGTAACCTTGCAGTAGAGGGTTGATACCCTCTATATACCCCTGTGTTGAAAAGTGTGCAACAATAAATGTTAAATTTAGAATGTGCTAAAAATAGACTTGCTAAAAATAGCATGTCTAAAAATAGTAGTTTGGCCAATGGGGTCATTGGCCACCTTGGGTGAGAGTGAAACTGCTAAAAATAGAAAGTTCTAAAAATAGCATTTTTGGGTCCCTTCCTATTTATAGCAGTCTCTGGTCTATCTATAGGAAGTAAAAACGAATTTGGTCTTAACAATAGTTTAAAATATTAATTAATCAATCTCCATGAGTTAATTAGTTAAGGAAAAACAAACTTGAAGTCTATGTGAGGACATGCAACAATTTATCTATTAATTGGTGAATTTATTCATCAGTTAAAGAGATAAGGATGAGTTTTAATTAGTTAGCTCAGTTAACTGAGTCAAGTCCAGTTAGATTAATTTAACAAGTTGTTAAATTAATGAGATTCAGTTTGTTAATGCTTGCACACATGTAACAACTGGTATTTTCAGGTAACTGAATATTATAGCTTAAATAACTCATGCATGTTAGTTTAGACAAAGACCCAGTTGAGATCAGAGAAGGGATAGTGTACTATCAGTTGGATGAATATTTTTCCTATAAAGAATGCTCATCCATGATGAGGATTTATCTCCTTAAGGTTTGTGCACTTATTTCAGAGGTTAATGTTGTGTGTGAGGTGAGAATCACACAGGTTGCAGCTTGAGGACCAAGGAAAAACTGTGCATAGAAATAGGAGGCTTGGAGGGCAGAGGAGAAGGTTTGTGAGAAGCCTTTGACTGTCTATGAGCATTAGAGGGATTGTACTGAGAGCTGGATAGCTTTCGAGCTAAGGCTTTGTGTAATTCAGACTATATTTCCACTTGTATGATAATACAGAGATGGAGTTTTAGGCAAGTGCTTTCCTCGAGTAAATTCTTCTGTGTTATGTGTGATTTATTCCTTCTTATCAGTTATATGTGTTCTTATTGATGTCACTCATGGTTGATTAAGCTTCCACTAAATTGTTTGTAGAAGTAGATCAAGTGTTTTGCTTTAGTACATTGCATTACCAGGTGATCTACAGGTGGGAAATTTCTACATGGCATCGAAGCACAGGTGACCAAGGAAGAACCGTATATTGAGAGGAGATTTCAAAGTTTTGAGTTTTGGGCTGAGAGTTTACAGAGAAGATCTGAAAATTTCTATACAAAATTTTCAGAAATAAATAGCAGATTTGAATTCCTTGTGGAAAAATACCCAAAATCAAAAGAAAAATTTGGCTGAATCGGAGTTCGGATGAGGGAGATATCATTGATTTAAAATCAGCTCTTTTTCTAGAAAATTTCGCGATGGCGAGAAAGTGGAAATAGATTGGTGTGCTAGCCAATAACTTGTATACAGTTGAGGTAAAAGATGCATGCAAAGCTTTGAGGAGAAAGGCAAAGGTTAGAGACTTGGTGGTTGAGAGGGAGAGTATATTACCTCTCAACATGCAGCACCAGAAGAAGTCTCAGACAATTGTGGAGGAGCCACGGTTGGTGCAGCAACTTCAGGAGGTTGTGGAGCAGCCACAACAGGGGAATCTGAGAGGAGATCAAGTAGAGACCTCCAGTAGGGGGAAACTTCGAGCTAGGTGGGCAAAGGGATCACATGCAGCCATACCTCTAGGTAGGAGGTGGGGCAATGTAGAGTGATTGTCTGATGGATGAGGGGCAAGATCCTTGAGGTTCCCAACCTCTTGGATGAGACCTTGCTACAGGAGCCCCGATGTGGAGTAGCAGGAATTGACTGATTGGGTAGAGACAGATGCAGATGGAGAGGCAGAGAGAGCGACAGTGTAGGGAATCCCAAGATATCACATAGCTAGCAGGCTGCAGCAATGTAGAGGCACAAGTGTTTTTCACAGTGCTAGGTGGCACAAAGAGGTGTGCAATGGTGCGAGATGCATGGAGATGTTGTAGTAGCACAGATGTCAGAGAGGGAGCACTTGTCAGCAGCAGGTAGAGCTTCAACATCAGAGTATGTTCCTAGCCCAACAGAGTGGTCAGTTGGGAGTGTTTTTGTTCCAAGTATTGTTGGAGAAAGTGGACTGGGTAGATGTGTTGCATGCAGAACATTCCAGAGTTACAGGATCGGGTTCAAGAGGAAGCCTTTCATGTTGAGAGGGCGTGCTGAGAAGTGTGCAACAATAAATGTTAAATTTAGAATGTGCTAAAAATAGACTTGCTAAAAATAACATGTCTAAAAATAGAAGTTTGGCCAGTGAGGTCATTGGCCACCTTGGGTGAGAGGTGAAACTGCTAAAAATAGAAAGTTCTAAAAATAGCATTTCTGGGTCTCTTCCTATTTATAGCAGTCCCTGGTCTATCTATAGAAAGTAAAAACGAATTTGGTCTTAACAGCAGTTTAAAATATTAATTAATTAATCTCCATGAGTTAATTAGTTAAGGAAAAATAAACTTGAAGTCTATGTGAGGACATGCAACAATTTATCTATTAATTGGTGAATTTATCCATCAGTTAAAGAGATAAGGATGAGTTGTTATTAGTTAGCTCAGTGTCAAGTCTAGTTAGATTAATTTAACAAGTTGTTAAATTAATGAGATTCAGTTTGTTAATGCTTGCATGCATGTAACAACTGGTATTTTCAGGTAACTGAATATTATAGCTTAAATAACTCATGCATGTTAGTTCAGACAAAGACCCAGTTGAGATCGAAGAAGGGATAGTGTACTATTAGTTGGATGAATATTTTTCCTATAAATGAAGCTCATCCATGATGAGAATTTATCTCCTTCATGTTTGCGTAGTTATTTCAGAGGCCAGTGTTGTGTGTGAGGTGAGAATCACACAGGTTGCAGCTGGAGGACCCGGGAAAAACTGTGCATAGAAATAGGAGGCTTGGAGGGTAGAGGAGAAGGTTTGTGAGAAGCCTTTGACTGTCTATGAGTAGCAGAGGGATTGCATTGAGAGCTGGATACTTCCGAGCTAAGGCTTTGTGTAATCCAGACTATATTTCCACTTGTATGATAATACAGAGATGGGGTTTTAGGGAAGTGTTTTCCTCGGGTAAATTCTTCTGTGTTATGTGTGATTGATTCCTTCTTATCAGTTATATGTGTTCTTATTGATGTTGTTCATGGTTGATTAAGCTTCCGCTAAATTGTTTGTAGAAGTAGATCAAGTGTTTTGCTTTAGTACATTGCATTACCAGGTGATATACAGGTGGGAAATTTCTACATGGTATCAGAGCTAGCTGATCTGTAGAAAAAGTTCTACATGGTATCAGAGCTAGTTGATTTGTAGAAAAATTCTACAAAAATACTACACCCTGGACTACAAGGTTTTCCTTATGGTTTGACTTTTTCTATGAGTAATCCATGACAGTCTGGTGCCACTCCAAATCTAGGATACCCTTTTTCGAATGTTGGAAATTCCACTTGGACTTCTCCTGTTTTTCCATGCTTACCATTCCGGACAACGCTTAATTTTCTAGATATTTTGAAATTAACGAATGATCTGATCCATTATAACCTAGCATAGCCACCAGTCTCTTCTAAATTTTGTCTGATATTCTTAAATTTGAAGGGAAGTTTGGGGAGGATCTGGCC
This sequence comes from Pinus taeda, assembly GCA_000404065.3. Lineage (NCBI taxonomy): Eukaryota > Viridiplantae > Streptophyta > Pinopsida > Pinales > Pinaceae > Pinus > Pinus taeda. Next base: position 91,305 of record APFE030443517.1, on the reverse strand, counting down.
AACCATATAACTAATTTCCATCTATAGTGCTCCTCTAACTCCCTGGTTGATGATTCAATTAGGTTAAGATCATGCACCTTAACTGCAAATGCGGCTAAATGGTGCATTGAGTTAGGGGGGATGTATTTTCTATGTTTGGTGATTTAGCCACAATGTTCTTAAACCATTTTTAGTTTTTTGTCTGTTATGACGCCGAAACTGAGATTCTGGCCAATTTTGAATAGGAAAAGGCTACATATATTTCTAACCACATTTAAGAGTGACACGGAAGGAAGAGAATGATCAAGGCCTATATCCCTGATGAATTTATTCTAGAATAGTTTTTGAAATCATTGCAACGAAATATTTCTAAGGATGTGTCAGTTTATGGGGTGTTCACTGAAGAAGAGGCTATCTTCAGAGCCCAACTATTAGAGCTCATGTACTCCCAGTCTGGAGTTCTTTATAATATTTTTCCTAATGCTCGTTGGTCGAAAATCAACCTCGCTAAGCTGAAAGTGAGTCCCCATGCTAATGGAGTTATAGGATAGATCAATAACAATGCATCTAGTTTAATGAATCAATTACAACAATTGTCTTTACAGCTCTCTTTTGTAACACAAACTACATCGTATGTGTCTGCTCCTTCACAACATTTAGCAGTTAACATTGTCTAGTCCTCAAATCCCGAAGGAAATCAATAATTGAATGGGAAGAAGAAGGAACGTGGGAAGAAAAAAGATAAGGGATGTAAGGGAAATGCTAATAAACCCAATGATGACACTTGTGAGGGAAAAAAGGAATCTAAGAAGAAGGTTAAGTTCCCATGTAAGTTATGCAATGGGTATCACCTTACCCATCGTTGCCCCAAGATTCAGGACGTTCAACACTTGTTAGCTTTGCAAGGTTCTTTTGGTTCCTAAGTTGTGCTTATGAACCCTTTTCCCCAATGTTGGTGCTATTGCTAGTGCTGGAAGCACTACAAGGGGCAACCAGGATGGGGAATCTAAATAGAATATATATATGGTTAACTCTCACATTGATATTTCAATGACAACTCATGATTATGGAGAGGCAGAACCTTCTAAAGCTAAAACTTCTTCTGATACCTCAGATCCTATGCATATTGAGAGGCCCATAATAGATCTTATACCTCGGATGTTGAAAGTCTCCTTAAAACATTCGACCTATAATCCCAATGTGAGGGATGCTCATAATTACTCTATTGTCGAAGATTTAGCTCAGAGCCTTGGTACCATGTCGACGTTAGAGGTACTCCAATCATTTCATTCATAGAGGAGTGCTTTGCTCACTGCAATCGGAGCAGTAGACCCAAAGAATTCTATGGTGGTCACATTTTATATGTCAAATGTTAAGACTAGACTCCCTCATCACATGGCTTTCTAGATTAAATCTACATATCAGAAGAAGACCATCTTTTTGAACTATATTTGATGAAGGGGCTTCTAGAGTGTCATGTCTATGTCATGTTGGAAGGATATTGGGTCACCTAAATTTGTTCCTTCTCCTAATCTCTTCACTAAATTCGATGGCCATTTTCATAGGCCTCATGGAATTCTACATGCCTTCCCTATTTGTGTATGGGGAAAGGTATCTAATGTGAAAGTAGAGATAGTAGATGCTAGTCTCGATTACAATCTTCTGTTGGGTCTTAGTTGGGTTTACACAATGGATGTCATTGTCTCGTCTTTATTTCACATCCTATGATTCCCTCATGAAGGGATAATTGTTATTCTTAATTAGTTAGCGTATTCTCCTAATGATCCTAATGCATCTGCTGACTAAACTTTTCCATTGGTAAAGAATACCAAGTAGCCTATTGACAATTTAGGAGTTGAAATGTATTCTTACTTGATGGGAACATTTTATCTTCCATCTCCTGTTGCTCATTTCAATGCCATTTCACCTTCCAGGATCATTCCTCGACATGGTTCTTTCAGAACTCATTATTTTTCTGATCCTTGGCCATTTCCCGCTCCTACTTCCACATTCAAAGTGGGGCAAGTAGGTGGAATGGATTATACAATATTTTCAATGAAAATTTCATATCAATCTATTATGAATTTTACAGATTCTTATCCCATTCCTCTCCCTTCAAAGGATGAAGATGGGGTTGTGGCTTTGGTATGGACAATTCATTCTACTTTGAGTATGGATTGACTTGATATTGTTTTACCATCTGATAAGCCAATTCTATAAGAAATTGCTAGTTTAGAAAGACCATGGGATGATTTGCATCATTGGTCCTATTTTCTCCCTGATTTACGTGAAGTTGAATCAAACTTGTCTACTCCTTCCCCTAGTGTAAATGTTCATAACCCTTTGGATCCATCACATATTTATGTGGAAGGTAACATGTCTAGTATTTCAGAAACCATTCTGGTGAACATTTCTAGGAATCCCAATGTTATTGAGAATATCTTCATTGGAGCTCAGTGTTCCCCTGAAGAAATCAAAATCTATATCGATCTATCTAAGTAGTTTCAAGATGTATTTGCTTGGTCTTATGACGAAATTCCTGGAATTGATCCTTCGATAGTTTAGCATAAGATCAAGACCTACAAAAATGCAAAGCATGTACAACAAAATCTTCAACCAGTTAATCCTAGGAAATTTGCAACTATTAAGGTTGAGGTAGAGAAGTTGCGTAGGGCAGGTTTCATCTACCCTGTTTCCTCTTCATTTTTTATCATCCCCTCTTATCATCCGTTTATCTCATATCTGAATCTAATTATTCTCCTCCCATCTATAAAACATTCTAATTTTCCCCATTCTAACCTAATATTACTATTACTGGCCTCCATATAGTTCCCCCTTATGAAATTTCCTTTTCATATGCCCCATCCCCTTTTTCCTTCTTAATAAGAAGTAAATCCTTGTGTAATAATTATTATCCATATAATTTTATTAATTATAATTAATAATATTAAACTACAAAATTAATAACAATCAACATTATTATTAGTATTATTAATTAGCACTTTGTTATTAATAAAGAAAAATTAATTATTATAATGTGTAACTAATACTAATAATAAAACATTATTATTAACTTTCTCAATTAATAAATATTCTTAATAAAATTTGAATATAAATAATATTGATTATTAAATACGCTCACATTGTATCTTATTAATCAAATTTACTAATACATATATAAAATATAAATAAAAAAAATAAATTAAAAGTAAAAATAAAAAAAATTATTATGTTCATCCTAAATTCTGATTTTATCTTTTCTAGGATTTTGCTTCATATTTTGAATTTTCTGGTTAGTTATCCTCTTTTTTTACATCTCCCTTATTTATCTCCTCTCACCCTTCTCTTCTTTGCATATTGTCCTGAGGATGAGTCTTGTTATAAACTCAAAACGTAGACTGAAAATGGATATTGTGGATAATCTGAATCAAAACTCTCAAAATTCTCACCACAGAAATCTACAAACTCCCATTAGTACCTTGTATGGAAGGGAAAGTTGGAATGAGATTTGTAATCTTGAAAAAGTTAGGGTTAAAATTCAAAGAAGATAAGTTGATGTATTCTTCGTTAAACATTATCGTGATCTTGACTTGATTTAATTCTTCACCTATGTTAAACACAGACTTCACAGCCAGTATAACAACAGAGCATTTGACCATCTCAGAAAATCCCTCATCTGCCATGAAATTCGCAAAACCAGATTCTATTTAGATCGACAATCATTCATAGCATTCAAGATCCATTTAAATCTTGCAACAACTATCAGACAGGACCTGTGGGTTATCATCGATGCCTCAGCTACTCTCAAAGCAGAGAGAGAATGATGCCTAGCACAAGAGAAAGAAAATAGAAAAGTTAACAAATTAATTAAAGTCTTTATGGATGGAACGTCAAAATTTTGGAAACAATGTAAGCAATAGAGGTCCAAACATGAAAGCGTCTTGGAGAAAAAGGAACAACATGAATACAAGCATGATAAATGACGTGGTTGGTGAACATATAGGTGAAATCATGAATACCTCGATTGGCCAAAGGAATCACAAAGCTAATGACAGACATAATGTGGATAAGACCTTCACAGTTGTGGATCCTGGTAATAATAACAATGTTGGATGTCCATGGGCAAATCATACACAATAAACCTATACTGATATATCATACATCATTGGAATATGGGAGGTGAATCTAATAGCAAACAAAATAGTGCATATCAGGATCATTAATGATAACTACATCAACCAAGGGCCTTCAATAATTGGTAACAACACTTTTGTCCTCCCCTGCAAGCGTTCCAATGCAAATATAAGCGTAAGTAATAGCATTGAAAGCTCCTCCTTGAGTGGTTTATGTAATAATAATAAATATAAAACTAACCTAATTAATCAAGTTTATAACTCTCCTCTTGGATATTTAGGTAAAAAAGTTGTGAATGTTTCTTCATATGAATTAAAAAAGGAGGAAGTGGAGCTCCTAAATAAAGGTATCACCTTTTCCATAGCACCCAATTGGATTCTGGTAGAATAAATTAATTATAGCCTTGAATATGGGATTCAAGCACTTAGGGATGTAGATAGAGAGAAAGTTAGGAAATATTGTGACGTCATCTTAAGAAAAGTGAGGCCTCCCAAAATAAATTTAAACCATGAGAAATTAAGAGCCCTAAAAAATTTGAGGAATAATGATATCATTGTAATCCTAAAAGCAGATAAAGGAGGGGAAATTATGGTCATGGATAAAGAATAATATCCCACCAAAATGAAATACCACCTATATAATAGTGCCAGCTACAAGAAGCTCAAAGATAAATCTATTTTTAAAATTACCCAAATTGTTAAAAAATCCATCAAGGACTCAAACTTGGACGAAAGAATCAAGAAGCGCATGTCTCCTGATAGTGAAATCACCCCGCGAATTTACGAAGCTCCAAAACTCCATAAAGTTGGTGCCCACCTTAGATCTATTGTCAACCCTATTGGGGCTCCCACATATCAATTAGAAAAATATGTTGCTAGCACCTTGGCCCCTCTGGTTCGTAAAACAAACTCATTCATTAATGACTCCAACTAGTATGTAGAATTCATCAAAAAGGAAATACTGGACCCTGGGGATAAGATTGTAAGTTTTGATGTTGTCCAACTCTTCACAAAGGTCCCTTTAGAGGAATTTGTATAGGTTGTAAAATAGGTCACAAATCCCCAAACTGCAAAACTTGTTGAAATATGTCTTCGTTCCACTTTCTTCACCTTCCAAGGTGAATTATTTGAACAAACATCTGGAGTAGCTATCGGATCCCTGTTGTCCCCTATAGCAGCCAACCTCTTTATGCAGAAATTTGAAAACAAAGCTCTTGACACTTTCCCTTTGAAGCCCAAATTCTGGATTAGGTCCATGGATGACACTAGTGTCAACTGTCCTCATGGAGACAAGGAGATAAGTAACTTTCTAGATCACCTCAACTTTATATCTAAAGATATCAAGTGCATAATGGAGGTTGAGTAAAACAACAATGTCTCGTTCTTGGACATTCTCCTCATAAGAAATGAAGATGGATCGCTTGGACATAAGGTGTTCAGAAAGAAAGCACACATTGATAAGTACCTACATGCAGACTCACACCATCACTCGGTGCAAAATATGGGGGTACTCAATACTTTTTTCACAAGAGCTTTCATAATATCATACTCCTCCTATGCTGAGGAAGAAATTGAATATTTAAGAAATTTCTTTACAGACATTAGATATAAGAATATGAACATCGTCAAGAACATTAGAAGAGCTAGATCTGGAAATAAAAATATGCAACCTTAAACAAACTTCCAATTTTCTAGCAAAGGGATTATCTACCATACATTCAAGGGGTGACAAACAAGCTAGCTAGGTTTCTCAAAAATAAATATATCAAAACCCCTTTCAAGCCCATGTCGACTATTAGACACAAGATGAGATAAGCTAAAGATAGACCTAGTCAACTCCAACAAAAGGGTGTTTATAAAGTCATATGTTCATGTGGTAATTGTTATATTGGGGAAACAGGAATGTCCTTCAAGATTAAACTCAAAGAACACGGTGCAGACATCAAAAATGACAGAACTCAATCTTCAGCATTGGCAGATCATTCAACTAAGACATGTCACCATATCTATCTAGAAGACACAAAATTTATCGCTAATTAAAAACATAAGTATAAACGTAAAACTCGTGAAGCCCTTGAAATCATTAAGCATCCTAAAAATCTCAATATGGATGGAGGTTTGGACGTAAGAAGAAATTGGATCCCATTACTCTCCGGCACAACCAACACATAGTATTTTTGCCCACTCTCTTTCCTTGCAACCCTTTTTCTCGACATTAATCTCCTTCCCTTCCCCCTCACATTATGTTCCCTCTTCATTTTCTATCCTCCCCTCCTATCATGCCTTTATCTCATATATAGATCTAATTATTCTCCTCCCATCTATAAAACATTCTAATTTACCCCATTCTAATTAGATATTACTATAAGTGGCTTCCATATAGTTTCCCCTGATGAAATATCCTTTTCATATGCCCCATCCCATTTTTCCTCCTTAATAAGAAGTAAATCCTTGTGTAATAATTGTTATCCCTATAATTTTATTAATCATAACTAATATTACACTACAAAAATTAATATATTTAACTTTATTATTAGTATTTATTAAATTAGAAACTATATTAGGTATAAAATGAAAAAATTATTATTAATAATTTGTAATTAATACTAATAAATAAAACATTATTATTAACTTTATCATTAATAAATTATTCTTAATAAAAATTTGATTTAATAATATTGATTATTAATACAATAACATTATAAGCATTATTAATAAAATTTACTAATACATATATAAGTAAAAGTAAATTAAATAAATAAAAATAAAATATTTGATTACATTCATGCTAAATAATAATTTTATGTTTTCTAGGGTTTTGCTTCATTTTCTGAATTTGTTGGTCGACTCTCCTCCTCTTTTCTTAGAACTCCCTTATTTATCTCCTCTCAAC